>CAJPEX010006326.1:0-11740 GCA_905338405.1 Notodromas monacha | reverse complement strand
GGGCTGGTTCATCCTCCTTTTTTCTTATAGTTTTTCAATCCCCGTTATTCGAGGTGTGTGTAGAACTCTGCCAATTTTTTTTTCGTCTGAAAAATCTATTAATCTTACTTTGACCAATTTTCCAACTTTCACCCTTCAACGAAGAGAGTGGAAGAAGATGACCGACAGTTCGAAAGGGCACATGCAGTCTACATTAATTGCGTTCAGGGACTGAAGTTCAGCCATAAGATCATCTGCCGATTCGCCAGTGGTCGAAGAGATGTTCCGATAATCTCAAGCACACTGTAAATCAACTGAAAAAAAATTGATAATTTTTTTTATTATAAAGAATAAAAGAGAAAATTGCTTCAAAATACTGCATCAACTTTGACACAAGGGCGAAAATGAACAAAAATAATTTGTAATATGAAAAAATGCTTGCTTTTCGAGTCTTTATAATTGGTATGGATTCCGGTTTTGCTTGAACAAAAAAATTGCAATTTAGATGCCACGGCATCAAAACAAAAATTCCATGACGCAGCTGTATTTTAATAATTTGTTCGCTCTTGGAAGCATTTCATAAATGCACCTGCTCAAAAGACAGTTGAGAGGACATTGAACCAAAGAGCTTAAGGGCAATCTCTGATACATGCAAAAAAAAAAAATTTCTAATTTCAAAATTTCCAGTTTAAATATTACATAAATTACTGAAAAAAACTCACCCGCTTTCGGAAAAATCAAATGATCAAAATCGGATCTTTACTTGGAACATGTATTTTAGCATTACTAACGTCTTCACGTGACAAATTTTTACTTTTCTGGCTATTAAAAAATCCCACAGCAATGCTGACGCATTCACCAACGGGAAATACTGTATTTTAATGCAGTATTTTATTTTAAATCTACGGAAATGAGTGAAAATAAGCAAGTACAGTATCTTGTCATAGCAGCTGTGGTGAATTTGACGCGGTTTCCTCCTTGCGAATCGTGAGAAATTATTTATCCATAAATTACCACGATTCTCAATGCTCTAGTTTGTCTTTAGTTTATTTATTGTGTCATTGTCCCCGAACCATGGGACAAGGCTATCCAAAATTATTTATACAGTACAGCATTTTATTCTAGATTTAAATGTCGTGGAACAAGTAAATATGCACGTCCGGTTTCGGTTTTCGAGAAAACGGGAAACTTCGGCTCGTGAAGCTTGACGCAGTTTTCAGTTTCAGAAGGTTTACCAGATGTCGCATCTTGACTGAATAAAAGGAGTTAAATTTTTTCTACACTTTCACACCACGGGTACCAAACGTGAGAGAGGTCGTAAAATTAGAATAATCGGCACAAGGAGGTTTGAAAATAAGATTCGGGTGACTCAAGGGTTTATGAACGTAATCGTTGCTTGGCTTAGATTCCGACGGGGATTACAGTATATTAACTTCGGCCGCGTTCTTGCCAATTATTTTGATAAATTTTTTTCAAAACGTAACTCATGCATGGCTTATTTTTTGATCCAGTAGAGTACGGTACTCGCAAACATTTCTGGTTGGAGTCCAATTGGTCGGAAATTTCGGAAAGGACTCGCACGAGTTCAGTGGGTCGAAGAAAAAAAAACCCCTTGATCGAAAATCGAAGAGTTCGGAATATTCAATTTCTCAACACCCATCTTAACTTTTGAAAAAAAAACGTGTTTATTTTTTCTGGCCAACGTGTAAACAGGAATTAACAGCTGAATCCTTGAATAGAAACATCATCATTAAAATTTAAGATGAAGGAGCAAATTGATTGTTGGTCAAGCTAGACAAAGTTTGTTATCCAACCTATTTGGGCCCGCAGACTGCCAAATTTTTTTTGCTTTTTTGCAGACTATAACGGCAAATTTTAAAAATTCTGTGGACTGGCAAAATTTCATAAAATTTCTGCAGACTCAGAAAAGTTTTGTTTGCAAGACTTCATTCCAGGTACTGTATTTAAAAATTTTCTGCTCTTCTGCAAAAATTAAGTTGAGAACCAATGAAGCGGCTCTGTGGAATGTGGTCAAAACATGAAAGGTGGGCTTCAGGAAAGGTTTCACAGAATGGAAATTTAAAATAATTTATTTCAGGAGGTTAACATTTTTCAGAAGTTTTATTAGGAGAAAAGTCAATTTTTCCTTTTCATCAGATACTTTCAACTGCCTTGTTGTCTTTTAAAAATTTCAAATAAAGATGACAGAATTCATTGTTAATTTTGATTAATTTATTATGCTCATGCAAATTTCCGGTGGATCAGCAAAAACCGTCTGCAGACTAGTGTTGGTTCACAAACAAGGGATTGGAGAACAGTAATGCTAGAAAACATATTCAAGGAAAGCCTTTAAAAGAAGCATTGTAATTTTTATTGAACTTTCCTTGTCCCATTTTCAGCTCAGTTAAAATAAGCCTGATATGATATAGGCACGTTTTCATCCATATTCAGGAAATAAAAATGTCCCCAAGAATAAAGAGAAATATGCAGTTCCTGAGGTCCTCGCTTTTGTTTTTGCAGTGTTGGCCTCGTTCATTGCATCCTTTCACCAACAATAAAAAGAAGCCCCACTGGAAATTTTAGCAACACATTTGTGTTGGATCAAATTACCATACTTTTAAACAGTAGAAAGTAAAAACCGTTTGACTATGTTGGTCATCTCAAGGGGTACTGTACTGTTTGGTGATTTTTGAATCATCTAAAAATATTAGTAGCTTCAGTTTGGTACTGCAGTGATTCCTCTTAACCCTTGAGCAGAAAAGTGATGCATATTAATAGTGATGTGTTTTAATAATTTCCCAAGTGTCAAGGCCTCAAGGGCCTGCCCAGCACCGAACCTGACACATAATTTTTTGGGCTAATGCTTGGTCATTTGTCAAGGTTTGTACCTTTTAACCCTTGAAGGGCAGGGAGTTGATTTCCATCCCACCCCAGAGTTGGGATATTTTTTGGGTGCATGAGTTTTTTTTTTTTGGGTTTGCTCCTATTTGATTGATGTACCATGGGACCCTGATAATTAATTGGTCCTTGGACCTTGTTAATATGTCAGATTGTCTACATGCTGGATCTAATTTTCCCATAGACTTCAATGTCAACATATTCAATCGCTTCTCCTGGTTTATCAAAAATTAGGAATAAGTCCACCAAGAATTTAATTTAAATTATATTCCACAACTTAAAGACAGAAAATAACTGTGCCAAAGAAAACCATGTAGAATCTGATCTTTTGAGTTCAAAGGGAGCTCAAAAAAGCAAAGAACATGAATAAGTCTTGCTATGATATGCACTGATAATAGGAGAAACTCTGAAAAATAAGCACTCTATCAACATTTTTCATTTTTGATTGATTATGTAATAAACGCAATTTAAATTTTCGTGAATATAAATAGCTCAATTTTTTTCAAGAGATGTCAAAATTAGAAGTTGAAAATAGTCTGGATGTTGTGTCAGATTTTGTTGAGTTTTGAGTGTATATCTGTCAAATTGCCCACATGTTGAGGCTTCTGCATGCTGGGGTCTCAATTTGCAAGGTTTATTTGCTGCTCTATACCATTCACAAAGTTCCAAAAAGTGTATCCCACAATGCCCCTCCTGATATCCCACACACCCATTCACCACATACAGTCAACCCTCGCTTAACGTTTTAAGTTGGTGCAGGGGGAAAAAATGTTAGCTGAAAAAATGTTAAGCAAGGTAGTCTCTCCCTTAAGATATAAGGGAGAAACATTTAATTGGTGTCAGGCAAAATTTTCTAAAGGTAAAATTCAGAAAAATATTAATCGAAGAGTCTATTCCAACAACTGAGCTTTATGCACTGCCATTACATTCAAAAAGTAACCACAGTTCTTCACTCAATTGAAATCAGAGATTCATTTTAAACAAGGAAAGGCCTAAGTGTTACCCAAAATTCAGTGTGTGACACTGCAATTGTTCATAAAATTATTGTAACAGCACACCACCACACAGGAAACACATTTAAAGCTGTGGAAAAAGTCACATTCAAGAAAATGTACAGGAGGGAGGGAGGGAGGCATCCACATTGATCACCCAGTGCTGCACAACTGCAGAACGTTAAGCGGATTTCAGAATGTTAAGCAAGGGGATTTTTCTCACAGGACCAAGAGCGTTAAGCAAAAAAATGTTCAGCAAACAGAATGTTAACCAAGGGTTGACTGTATTGCCATTTTAAAATGAAAAATAAGTCACTATATGTTATTAGAAAGAAAATACTTGACATTGCATCCAAATGCATGAGTAATGAGATTGCCATCATTTTTGCACATATTTTGCACATGGAATACTTGCACAGCTCACAGCAATTATTGCGCTACTCCTAAGTCCTATGGCAGGAATCAGCAAAGGGAAAACAATTTTAAGCAACATTTTTCTGCACAAAGATAAGACAAATAATGTGGGTTGCATTGACAACCTGGGAAAATTAGCTTGCAAATTGCTATACGTATTCATTGCTAACCGAAACTATTTAGATGCAATTTAAAAAAAAATTATCAGAAGTGATGCAAAATCCATGGGATTCAGCGCAAAATGACTCCTATATCCGCGTCGGTCGGTAGTCTCGGTACTTGAAAAAATAGAATGACTTTTGAAATAAATATATGCATTCTAGTGAAAGGATTTACTCACTGGAATCTTTAACAAGTAATGTTGATCAGACGTGAAATGAGCCTGAGGAATATAAGCTCAATTTTTATTTTATTTTATTTTTGCGCCCGTCTCCTTTTTGTGGAAAAAGTCACATTCAAGAAAATGTACAGGAGGGAGGGAGGGAGGCATCCACATTGATCACCCAGTGCTGCACAACTGCAGAACGTTAAGCGGATTTCAGAATGTTAAGCAAGGGGATTTTTCGCACAGGACCAGGAGCATTAAGCAAAAAAACGTTCAGCAAACAGAATGTTAACCGAGGGTTGACTGTATTGCCATTTAAAAATGAAAAATAAGTCACTATATGTTATTAGAAAGAAAATACTTGACATTGCATCCAAATGCATGAGTAATGAGATTGCCATCATTTTTGCACATGGAATACTTGCACAGCACACGGCAATTATTGCGCTACTCCTAAGTCCTATGGCAGGAATCAGCAAAGGGAAAACAATTTTAAGCAACATTTTTCTGCACAAAGATAAGACAAATAATGTGGGTCGCATTGACAACCTGGGAAAATTAGCTTGCAAATTGCTATACATATTCATTGTTAACCGAAGCTATTGAGATGCAATTTAAAAAAAAATATCAGAAGTGATGCAAAATCCATGGGATTCAGCGCAAAATGACTCCTATATCCGCGTCGGTCGGTAGTCTCGGTACTTGAAAAAATAGAATGACTTTTGAAATAAAGATATGCATTCTAGTGAAAGGATTTACTCACTGGAATCTTTAACAAGTAATGTTGATCAGACGTGAAATGAGCCTGAGGAATATAAGCTCAATTTTTATTTTATTTTATTTTTGCGCCCGTCTCCTTTCCCAATTTGAATTCATGCACGATTTTTGCCGAGAAATGTATGCCACCCCCTTCCGAGTCTTGTGCCGATTTCTTCATCTGTCTTCATCCATCTCTTCCCGAATCTTTCTAAAACAGAAAAAATTCCAAAAAATACATTTCTTGTTTTATAGTCGTGACATGTCGATGTATATTTTCTGCATTATGCCCGAAAAACTGGGTCACGTCCTGGAGGCGAAAAGTGTTTCTTGTTGCACACCGTTTTTTATTTTTTGCATTACGCGGGTGTGCGTATATATATAGAGATGCTGCTGATTGGAGTTCTCCTTATCGAGGGATGCTCGATCGGCGGAACATGAGATAGACTCATATGGGTCAATCGAGTATTCTGATGAGTTTACATGCATGGCTTTTCTTTTTTAATGCGAGCCGTAATAAAAAGTAATCAGGGGTCAAAGGATGATCCCCTTTTTGGGAGTCTTGATTATTCCGTTGTAAATTAGGGGATTCGTGAAGGTTATTAGCTTCTTAAAATTAGCTACGCATAAATTATCTTCCATGAGCCGGAGGCACATGGGTCCGGAAATTTTTTACAGCATTTTATTATTTCTTGGACGCGATTTTAAGCAGTTTGATTTCCAATTCTACCACCAGATTTATCTGAACTCCATATTTTTGGGGGTCAATTTTTTTTTTAATGCAACTACTGTATTACGTATCATGTTCATTAACTGCTCCGCGCTGTTCATGGATATACAGTGAGACCCCCACATGCGGACACCTCAACCTGCGGACAATTTGACATTGGGACACTTATTTTCTCATATAAATTAATAAAAAAGGCCCAACATGAGGACACTGACTCGACATGGGGACATTTTGTGATAAAATTGCAAATAAGTTTCAAACCAAATTACAAGAAACAGACATTTCCAGCCCTAAAATTGATGTAAGAAAAGTTTTTGGGCATTTCTCTCACCAATTTACCATTCATTTAGCTAATTTTAAAAAATGACCTCCATCATAGAGGAACTTCTACATTTTTTTCACGTGATTGTTATTTTTGTGGATGCCAACATTTCAATGTGCAGTACAGAGATACACTATTCAATGCTCCAAATGTTCTTATTGAGTTGAAAATGTATTCACTCATTCAAATTCAAGTGGGAAACAATTTTTTCAGGGAATTCTGAAGAATATATCTTCCATAAAACACCAATTAAAATTATATAATGTAAGTCTATGGGAAAACAAGACTCAACGTAGGGACACTCTTGATGCACCAATTATGTCCACATCCCGGGGTCTCACTGCATATCTTGAAAATAGCCCAAGAATGTGTCAGTGAATTATTTTACAGGTATATAGGTAACCTTGAAAATTTAAAAGAGGTGCTATAGTAAAATATTGCAGAGAAATGTGTGCTGTAGTTGCTATGTCCACATTTCGAATCTTCAAAAAACTTGTGCATGGAGATTATGGGCAGACATTTTTTGCTGGTTTGACTGGGAAACTAAAGACACATACCGTAATGAAAGCTCTGATCGATTTCTTGCTTCAAAGATCCGAGTTGTGATCTCGACCCCAGAAAAAATGATTCATGCTAAATTTTTGAACAATATTTATCTATTCCCACTTCAAAAAAGATTATTAAAAATTGAATTCGAAGCAAAATGAACTGCGTTTCAGATGGCACTTTCACGTCAATTTTAGTTGGTCTTCTACTGTGTTCATTTCAGAAACAGCATGCACCAACATTTCCCTGAAATGATTTCTGATTTGTTGGCAATTTTCATGCATTCATCCTAAGTACTGTAGATAAGTGGAACTTTGACAAGCATTATTATACAATACAGTACACTGGTTATTCATTGATTTTCTGATTTTTTGCGGGCAATATTTTATTATTGCAGTTTCTCAATCGTTGGGACCAGCATACTATTATTGCAACACAGTCGTGATACTGGTAGTACGTGTACGTGATTCCCTGAGACCAGAAATTGGCTTTATATAAAAAAAATGTTACATTAATTGAATCCATGAATTCAAATCAAGGATACATTGTACAAAACGTAGACAGAAAGATGACGAAGAATAATCGTATCGTTAAAAAAGTAAAATCGAAGGAACAACACTGAGAACTGAATGAGCGAATTTTTTTTTTAATACTGTATTTGAAAATTGCATTGTGTGGCGAAAACCGTAGAAAACGAATAAATCACTATGGTCGGTAACATATCCTCAAGCGGAGTTTCATCCATATTTTTTTACAGAAGCAATTTTATATTTTGAAATTCGATAAAAGTTCATGAAGGCCCTGAGAAGCTATTTATAGAGGTTTTAGTACATGTATACAAATATTCAATAAATCTCTTCCGAAATGTTGGGTCAACAACCCCCATACACCATGCGCACAATTAATTCCTTTTGATAAATTACGTGGAAAGTTCGCGGATAGCCTTTTTACTGGAATCTGAACTGAGTCAGTTTATCTTGGAAAATATTTCTTCATATTTCCAGTTCTTCAAAAATATTCGAAGGCATCGAATAGTTGTCCTTTTCAAAATCGCAACTTGATAAAAAAATGTTACACCGTAATCAATTCACCGATGTTTCCGGTCAATGTGTTCATTAGTGGTGCCAGTAAAGTAGATTTCAATCAGGGAAAAACTCTGGCACTTGTATCCCATTTTACTTCAAGCAACAAAAAAAGGAATAAATAAATGAACTGGCGGGTAAAAAAAATAAAATGAAAAGGGGGATATGCTCAGTACTGTGCTTCATATACAGGGTTGGGACAAAAAAATTGAACCAAATTTTTTTTACTTCGAAAAGCTCTGTAGCAAATTGAACTTTAACAATGAAAATATATGGAATGGAAGTTTGTTCAATTCCCTTTCAAATTGTGTGTAGTTTTTGGGTCCCAATTGCCACAACATGGTCACAAGAATCATTTGGGTGAACACTTTCCAAAAAGAAAAGTTGTGACGCAACTCCATCCACTAAGCTGCTGTTCTCTAGCGATGTTTCTATAGAGATGAATTCAGTGCAGGACCAATAATTTCATCAGGCAACTTCTTGCTGCCCAATTCAAGAGGGTGCATCCATTCCCAAAATTCAGGAGCTCTTTCAACCCTTGAATTGCAGAAGGTTACTTTCCATTGCACAGCTGTGCCAGGAAATTTTTGCACCCTTGTCGCATTTTGGTTTGACCACATGTTACAAAAATCCATCTCTGGCTGAGTAGGTGAAGTACTGTACAGGAAAATCAGGGAAGGTGAAAGCCATTGTTTTCAAAATCCTGTGATGTTAATCCTATGGTGGGAATGCAGAAAAATTGACACCCAGCAATAAATAATTTTTTTCAAAACATTTTCTGCATGCAGGAATGTAAAAAAGTTGGGAATTTTATAGACCTTGCCTCATCTTCTGATCATGCTGGGTATTTTGTGTTTTTATGTTACAGCTGGACCTCAAAAAGTTGAAGTTTGATAAGTTGAACCTCCCTAAGTTGAATACTTCCCTGGGTCAATCTTTTTTCCAATTTCCTGTCTGAATTGTCTTAGAAGTAATGCATTAAAAAATCTCCCTTACTTGAAGTCTTTTTTCTCTGAAACCTCCATAAGTCAAATTTTCTGAGACCTTTTGGTTATTATTTTCTTGAAATGTGAGAGAGAAGAGCAATAAAACAAGAGATGTGGTGCATCTTGAAAGGAAGTGAAAGACTAATGTAGCAAGCCTTCAAGTTCAGCATGCCATAAACTCATTAAGAAGCAATTTAAGGCCCAGAATATACTACTTTAGAATTTCCCACAATTCTTTAATGTTTCCTTGTAAATAAGAATTGCGTATTTCCCCTACTTGAAATCTCCCAAAACTAAAACCTCCCCAAGCCAAAACCTTTCTAAGTCAAATTCTTTGCTGCTGGTCCCTTGAAATTTGACTTGGAGAGGTTTGACTGTATCTGTGGCACAAAATTGTGCATATGCATTCCAGCACTGATGCCACCCAATAAGGGTCAAATCAAAAAAAGAAGCCATTCACTTTTGTTTTGGTCCACCCCATATAGTCCCTCTCATCGCCAAAGCATGCCAGTGGGAAAAGAAAAAGAAAAAACGTAGAATCCCTTTGCGTGTTTCTCCCTTACTTCGAACTTCAAGTACTGTGTGTCTCCTCTGTCATCCACTTGCTGCTTGCTTGACTTAGAAAGTCGGGGTTTTTTTTCCTCATCAGCTTGCACCCGTGAGTGGTCGAGTCACAATTACGCCCTCAGAGTTCCCCCGGTGTGGTGCTGCTGTGAGCATGACCAAGCACCATCGGCGACCACTTTCCCCTTTTTTCCAGTGTGGTGCTCCTGCTGATGCTTGGAATTCCCTTCCACACTCCGCCACTGACCCGACACCAGCTTGTTTATTTTTTTATTTTACTTTATTTATTTATTTTTGGGCAACCGAGGGAAGCGTGACACGAACCATAATAACCCCTGTCACGCTGTCCTGTCAGTGAATCTGAGCTGAGGAAAAGGACGAGAGAAGATACAACGCATCAACGAAGTTCTTTCACTGATTTAATTATCTTATTTTTATGTTTTGCTGGACTTCATGAGTGGTGAATGAGACAAGAAAGTTTTTGCATATGACTTCCTGTATAGTACTGGGCACCACTGATGAATTCAACTCGGATTTCTGTCAGAGCAGTTTGCGTCATTTCCATTTTCCAGTTACTGTCGTTGGGTGATTATTCTGGAGAATCTGGACTCCAAAAATATGTGGGTTTTGATGGATTGAACAATAAAGCACACACAAAAAAGTAGCCTGATGGAAGCAGCTCATAATTTTGTTTTTAAACACGAAAATTTGAACCAAGAATATTTCAAACCCGAAAATACTGCACATGCGAATTTGAATGTGAAATACAATATGAACGGTGAATTGTTTCCTATTCAATATTAATTCATGCTCTTTCCAAATGATTACAGCGCAGGCCTGGAATGCTGAAAAAAATATTGAAGAAACATAAATGTGAAGCTTTTCAAGGTTATTTCTTACTTCAGCGTACATTCTCATTTTTCTGCTCAAATTTTCGAAACAGGGTTGGACTTTGTTGATTCAAATCTCATTAAAGCATCCAGTTACATTTTTTTAAATGCTGTTGGGGAACCAGAACTCGGGCCCAGGGACCGGTATTCTGGTCCTGTTTTCCTTCAGGCATCCTTCCCAGGATGCACAACTTCTTCAATGCACATTTTGTAGGAGAAAGAAAGTCCAATGCTTCTGTTAGGTCAGCTGACAGAAGCATTGGGCTAAATCCTATGAAAACCCAGCACTCTTTCACTCCCAATAATCAGTCCTTAAAATTATCTCTTACAGTAAACTTCCTCAAAACATTCCAACCCCAATTCTTCTGTTTGAATTCTTGCATTGCATTATATTGCACCCTAAATTTGTGTGCACAAATTTATTGTTTTTATTGAATGTGTGTTGCATCATTGCATCTATTGTGATGCATCATTTTTGTATTGTGTTTGATTGTGATTTATTGTGGACTGTGATTAAACCAGACAAAACTAGGGACATTCAATTAAGGTACCCACTTAATTACATATTCCCAGCTGCAAACCAGCTGATTGCCATGCCTTATTATTTCCCACCTTTTCTTCCACTGTGCTATGGTTCAATTCTTTATGTTGGGTTGATTAATTCATTAACAAATGCCTGAGAATACCTGGCCAATTGCCTCAATGGATTTTAAGCATTTCCAGACTTCAAACTTTTCAATGTTACCTCCCTTGTTCATATTTTCAAGGCTTTTGTGCTTTTGGACATGGGCAGCTATATTCTAGAACTTTTTTTTCAAAAAACCAAAATAACACAAAGAAATTGTCATCTTAAGTCTCAACGTATTGCAGTAAGCGACTTCCCTTAGGTATGATATTGATTTGATACTGAAAAACAAAAACCGTTTAATGATTAGGCTGGGATTAATTTTTCTTTGATCAACCTACAAAAATCAGGTCATATTCCCAAATTCAAAAACTCGAGTAAAACAAACTTTGTCTCTCCAAGGATTTACTGTTTAACCCTGTCTTATGATTTCAAGTCAGAGAAATATATGGGATGCGTATTTCGTGCAGGGCTTGGTTGATTTTTTTGTTTGTCCAAAATGTTGTTGAATATCTTACTTGAGGGCTTGTAAATTTATCAATAAGTTCCTCGTCGTGATAAGAAACGCTTATATCAATATAGAGACATTTCAGCAATACAAAATCCTGCTCAGTGCTCCCCGAACACAATT
>CAJPEX010006324.1:0-13022 GCA_905338405.1 Notodromas monacha | reverse complement strand
AGACATTGATGAAGATGATGTGGTGCTGCTGGTGAAGTTCAGAAGTATCTGGTCTGCCCTGGCACTCCAAGAAGGCTTGACTTTGAAAAGGCTTGGGTAAGTTGACTGTGTCAAATTGAGATGCATCCTTGGCATAGGCCATGGATTCACATGCAGGTTCCTTCCATAAATCTTTTCCAGATCATTGTGGAAGTTGTCAATGTGCACAGGACTGGAATAGAATTTCACCCCATCCTCACAATGGCATTTATGTGCATGGACAGTGAGGTGGTCCAGGGGCCACAGAATCCCAGTGGGCAGGTCAAATAGGATGCACAGGTGTTGGAGAATGCTGGTGGGCACCAAGACAGTGTAGGTGAAGTTGTGCTTGTTGTGGTGGGTGATGGCATTGAGAAGGTGCTTGTAGGCCAGCAAGATGTTGACTTGGCTCATCATGTGTCCATACCGTCCACCATCATGGGTCACAGTGAGGAAGCGTTGCCAGGTGCAATCCCAAGATGGCTCTGGTGTCCATTGGGGGTCACACACTGTGTCTTGCGGGGTTGCACTTTCCTGTTCAATCACCAATGGATTCTGATGTGGTTGTTTTGCATTGCCCAAAATGTGCACACTCAAATAGAGCACTGCCAGCATGGTGGGGATGAGGAGCAACAAGAACAGCACCAACATGCTCAGTTGTGGACTCATTTTTGCTGCATGTATTAGTTTAACTGTTCTCATAACATGAGTATGAAATGCACTGTGTATTTTTTGTATATATATGCAACAGATATGAAGTGTCCAGCCCACCCTACAATAAGCAGATAATTGATCAGTCAAGGGTGTCCAACTCCAAACTGCAATAAGCAACACAATCACTCCTTATTCCCATCTGCATGTATGCAGATGAGGTACACTTTTCCAGGATGATACCCTACTGAATTGCACTTTCCAGCTCAGCCTAATTCAATTTCTCAGCTTATCACACCGAAATTCAATTTCTTCTCTTATCTTGAGTGAGGTGAGAACTATATATCCCAGACACACATAAACTTGTATACCTTTTTTATTTTACCATCTCCAGCATGAACCCTTGCAAGCTCATTCCATCCATAAACAAACAAAAGCAGCTGGAAAGTGATGTACCTAGACTTTTGAGCACTCCTGGGCAAATTTTTACAAGTTTGATTTGAATTGTATGCTACTTTGCACTCATTCAAATTTGCTTACAACATGCGCTTTCAAGCTTGAGTCATCATCATTCATCCAGGAAACGATATCTTTTTTCAGTGATAAAATGAATTTGATTGGGTAAATTATGTGCAAAGCTAATTTAACATTAGAATTTTCTTTGAACATTAAAATTCAGGCAAATGATGCCAAAGAAATTTCTATGGTGCAAAAGTATGGAACACTTTAAAATTGCACCAGTTTAACTTTTGAGTCTTCACTCGTAACGCAGAATTAATATTGACATATGTTCATCATCATACATGTATATACAGTATAGTTGTACATGTGGGAAACATCACTGATGAAGTTGCGAAGTTTTTTGTTTTTGTTTCTAACTTTTCTGGTGCAAAGCGCAGGGATCTGAGATGCAACTGAAATGTCAGGAAAGGAGCGCAATTTTTTTCAACAAGAATGTTTCCAAAATATATAAAAAATGAGCAAATTCAATGTATTAGGACAAGAACTTCTGCTGCTGGCATGGTTTTTTTGCACATTTGTTTAGAAGAGATTTCAACAAGGAAGCCTGTATACTGTAATCAGTGTACTGTAATGTATATATTTTTAGAAATCTACCCTCATGTAAATCTCACTGTTCCCATTAAATCAATCACCTTTTTTAAATGCCTTTCAAACCATAAGTTACCTGTAACTGTAAAATCATCTCACAGTCATGTTTTTCAATCAATCAAAGGCTAACATGTCTGATGTGGTTAAAATCACAGAAATGATGCAATACAGCACTGTATGCACTATATATATATATATATATATATATATATATATATATATGCAGCAGAAACTTAAAAATGGGATGATTCTTGGTTCCTGGGAATAAAACAATGACGTCATTTTGCATAATCTTCACATAAAAATAAACCTCACATGCAATAATATAAGGCACAATTGTAACCCTGTGAGGGTTGATTGAAGTAAATTATATTAGTTGATGAGTTCCAGAATTTCTGATAGTTGTGAAGAAAACTGTTTGCTCATATGATTGAAACACTGAAAGTTTGAGCATTGAAGTGTAGCAAAAATCTGAAACTTGATTTTGTTTTCTAATTTGAATCATACATGTCATTTACCGCAAATGAAAGCTTCAACATTATCACCATTTGATTGCCAATAAGAAAGTGTCGCATCAAAAAAGCCCAGGGAATCTCCGGAATAAAAAAATACATCCATGTGTTGCCATTATACTGAAATAAACATGAGCATCACCTTGAGGTTGGATGAACAATAAAGAAACATCTTTGGTATGCGTTTTTATTTTTCGATCCCAGAATCGTGTGATACAAATTTATGGTTGAGTGCCAACTGGAATATTTTGTAACATGCTTCAAGTACTGCAAAGCAAATTTTGGTCAAAACTACATGAATGCAGGCATTGTCCAGCTTTTCAGTTCTTGATTTTCAATGACTATCACAGGTAGTGTTACCTCATAATTTCAAGGTTGAACCTCTTCAAAGAAGGCATATATTGTCAAGTATGAGCAAATTCAAACATGTTCTGCTGTCAAAAAATCCAACAGTCATATTCAGTTGATGATGATGTCAAGATAATTTCTACACCACTGTTTTTTCTCCAGGCATCTTTTTAGATATCTTCAAATGAACTGTAATGGTGCTGGTTGAGGGTATCATCTCCACATCCAGGTAAACATCAGTATGTCTTGGGCTCCAAAACTTTGATATAACTTGTTTATGAAGCATTGAATTGTGCATGGTGATCTTGACTTTTGCAAAGGCAAAATAATATGATGTTGATGAATAAAAAATTTAAGTAAAAGAGTTCTTGGTTCCTTTCCAGAAGGATTACTCGCCAAGGATGGACTGTTATCAGGTGACATAACCATTTTCAAGATTCTTTATATTTACATGCTAATGAAAACAAGCAGGAACATGAGTCAACTTTTCAGTAAATTTATTATTAATTTTCATTGAGAAAGGACAGCTTCCTCTCAAATGGGTATGCCTTACAGACTTGCATTGCACAAGTGGAATCTTATACATAAGTAAAAATAAATGGTATATTGTATAGATGGAGTTTTTGTGAGATCAGGGCACCATCAATCAAGTGACTGATGGTACTCTAGTCTAACCAAGGGACTGATGGTACCCAAATCAAGTGCTTGGAAGATGATACTCATGTTTCTGATGGTGCATGTCATCCTGAGGACGTATTTTCAACTTCCTTAGCCAATATAGAGCAAATAGCTTTTGAAGACTAATGGGTAAGATTAAAAAATATAGATTTTAGGGATATACCGTATATAAATGTGCTTACAAGTGAATTATATACCGTATTTACTCAAGTACCATGTGCACCTTTTTTCTCAAATTTCAGAAGAAAAAAAGGGGTGCGCGTCATTAGTGGGTACAAAATTTTCAAGAAGTTTTAGGAAGATGCTTGTTAATTAAACTTGATTATAATGGAGAAATTTGTGACAAATGTACCAAGAAAACATTTTTTACTGAAAAGTTTGAAAATTGATCGGATTCATGGATGTTCAATTCACATCAAAAGTCAAATTTTTTGTTTTTATTTTCGAAATTTTGTGGTTTTAGAGTCCCTAAAAATGGGGTGCGCGTCTTTCTTGGGGATACAATTTTAGCCAAATTTTGAACTGAAAAACCCCTGTGCACGCCTTACTCAACGGCGCGTGGTACTCGAGTAAATACGGTAGCTTAAAACTTTCAGATACCGAATTTTTTTCCTGATATAACTTCAGTTGAATTTTTTTTTCATTTGATGATTGGTACCAAGGAGGTATTTGATAAAGTGAATGTTAGCATGTCTTGAAAGAGTTTCATCAGAATATAGAATCCAGTTAAGACCCCTGATGCATAGATGTCACCTGTGCATAGATGCATGACACACTCAACCTTCACATCCATGTATATAAGCTCACATACTAACTTGTCTATATTTCAGAGTTTTGAGTATTTTTTTTAAGGTAGGAACTCAGGTTTCCACAGACTTGTCCATTTCAAAAGCGAAACTCGTCATCATCAACCAACTTATCAATGGCAGCAAAACCAGGGGTTGTTGGCTTGGGTGGAGAAGCGTGAGGCCTGGGTTGTTCCTGATGATACACTGGTGCTGATTGCTGCTCTGTGGGCGTGAAATTTTCAAAGTGCTTCTTCTTTTTCTGGTGGACCCCAGGTGCAGTGAAATCAGGGGGACCCATGTTTTTTGCCCTGTTGTGTGACACAATAGGGTCTTGGTCATCCTGATGAGGCTTTGGCTTGCAGCAACATGGGCAACAAACAGTGCCTTCTTTGCAGATCTCAATGTCACTTCGGCAGGATAAAACAACAATGGCAATCAGCACTAGAATCCCTGCTAGACCACCCCACAGTTTCAGTTGATCCATTCTGAAATAAAAAAAGAAATATGGTTGCATATTAATCATCTGGACGGTTGGATACAGTGCAGCACTTGAGTAACCCATTAACTGCCAAATTTCATACACACCCATTTTTGCATTATTTCACTTTATTCGCATTCAGATAGGCTGGGGACATTTTTTTCAAAATTTTAAATTCAAAATGTTTGTCAAATATTTGAATTTTAAACTGGATCCCCAAATGGGGCTCATGGCAAGTACCACCTTCTCTTTTACCATTAAAAAAGTCTTCTATACATTGAAAAACATATTTTTTTGAACTTGTTTTCCTAAATTGTATTATTGTAAGCTAAATGTGAGTGCAAACATATCTTCTGACTCATTTGATATGCTAGAATGCCACTAGGCATGAAATGCATAAATATCTTTTTATGATTTTCCAAACATTTCTGAAATTTTTTTTTAAAACTAAAAGCCCCAATATCAAACAGAATAATTCACATAATGGAAATTGAAAAAAACAAAAAGATTTTCTCATTTGTGGCCCTGACATAAGGAGAATGTTTCAAGATAAATGGATGCTCTGCCAAAATTTCCGGATCAATAAATGCAATCACATCAGTACTAAAAATTTGAAATCTTTAGAAAAAATAGCTGAAGTACCACAATTTCGTTTGAAGTGAAAATAAATCCTTTCACGGATTTATGAAAAACATGCAATGAGCCCTTGTTTTTAGGGTTTTATTTTACAGCAACAACGTATAGTACTGTATATCAGTACAGTACATGCATGTGATGGGTTTTCTTTACCTTTTGGACTCTTTTCAATGCCAAAAGGGAAAAACTGCGTAATTTTTTTCAGCACAGCTATTTTCTGCAACTTGAAGTTAAAAAAACACCTGGCTTTCTGGAAACTTCTTCAATTTTTTTGCCAAACATGAGAAGTGATTCACTATTTTACTTTTGAGCTGGTCTATAATAAACTATGATCAAACATGCGGACAATTCAACAAATGGACACAGTCTGAAGAGTGTTTATGTCCACATCTCAAGACCTATCAGTAAATGCATAAATTTATTATGGTGACCATGTTAATATAGACAAATAAGACAGCAGTTCCTTGAACTTGTTATTTTCTTTGCATTATTGTTTCTCCTGCAATCATGTATAACATATGTAGTGTAGTTCTATTGTGACAGAAATACCATCATGAAGAAAGGTTTAGTTTATAATATAATGTAAGTTTAAGATATTTTTCACCAAATCCTTATCTATTTATAATTTATTATTTTACAGGTGCTCCATTATCAAGGAGTTTTGTTGATATTGATGCAGACCATCACAGATTTAGTTTGACATCAATTTTAAAATGCTTCAAAAGAAACTAATTTGAGAGCAGGTGGCAAAGATTTTCTCTCAATTTACCCATACCTCATTTTATCTGCACTGACTTCAGATCTTACATGAAATTCCTCTTCAATTTAGATACATAAGGAATTTTACATCTGTAATTGACATTTATATACATGCTTGTTGTGACTGAAATGGCACAAAAAGGCAGAATTTCAGAAATGAAACACCAGAATCAGCTGTGGGTTTCAGCTGGGGATCTCTTTTACGAGATCCCAAAGAAAAAAGATAAACATGTATTTCAAACCATAACCCCAAGATTAATTGATCACACGCACAATAAAAATCACACAGAAAATCAGAGTGATTAAAATTGATTTGATAATGGTTTGTTCCAGACTGTCTCAGGAATAATGAATATTGAAAAATGTTGGAAGAATGACCTTCTATGGTTCTTTGTTCTCTTATTCCCTTCCAGGAATCAGCAGAAAACAGGAGTGAAGTCTCAAATGTTCTAGATGAATCAAAATAAATCTTTAGACAAAATTTTTTTGTATGGCGCACATAGGTTTGCAGTACTTTAATGTACCAAATTATTCTGCAACAAAATAGCTGATTCTGGTGTTTCATTTCCAAGATTCCATCTTTTTGTGCCATTTCAGCCACACTTGTGGACCATTCCATGCAAAATCATTATTTTCATTATTATACAGATATTAATAATATATTATTATTATCATCATAGCTATTACAATAATATAATTATTTGCACATGCTCATCAGGAATAATTCTGATTTTATGTGAGTCAAAGTGAATTTGAAATTGGCAGAAACGTCTTCTCTTACACTGCCTCGTTGGTCTTCTTCGGAGTGCAGCAAGATGGTTGTCCATTCTCAAAGCAACAGTTGGCATCCTTTCCGCAGTCGTACAAGTTGTTGGGGTCATTGGCGCTCCTCGTCTCATCCACCAAACACTGCTTTGCATCTTTCGGGTTGGAGTGCAGCAAGATGGTTGTCCATTCTCAAAGCAACAGTTGGCATCCTTTCCGCAGTCGTACAAGTTGTTGGGGTCATTGGCGCTCCTCGTCTCATCCACCAAACACTGCTTTGCATCTTTCGGGTTATAAATATAAAATCACGTTCAAAAATCACATTGTAGAGGTAAAACAAAACTTTCGAAATGCGTGTAATAAATTTACTCACCAGATATATGAGCAGTGAAGGCAGAGATGAGGAACAGCACCGCAAAAATCGCGCCACGACACTCCATGATCATCTTATTCATCCGAGTTTACAATCTTACACAGAGAGAGAGAGAGGCTTTAATAAAGATGGGATATACCACGCGTAGGATGAGAGAATGAAATCGAGTATCCGGCCTTCTTGCAGCAGTGTTCCATCAGGAGGAATACATAATGACGCACCTTCGGCTGGTCAAGTTGTGTCTTCTTGGGTCACACACATGCGTCGGCAAGGGCAACGCCAAACAAAGCAAGACAGGTGGTTGTATAATGTGGGAGTGCGCTCCTTATTCTGTTCATTGGGTCCCTTTATTCAGTCACAGCGTTCATACCCAAAGTTTATGATTACAAGTAAAAATTTCCTCATAACAATCTTGTGGGGACTTCAGAAAAAAAAGGTTGAATGAATTATTTTTTATGCTGTAACAAGATTGTCAAAATTAGGAGTGTGCTCCTTATTCTGTTCATTGGGTCCCTTTATTCAGTCACAGCGTTCATACCCAAAGTTTATGATTACAAGTAAAAATTTCCTCATAACAAACTTGTGGGGACTTCAGAAAAAGTATGTTTGAATGAATTATTTGTTATGCTGTAAGAAGATTGTCAAAATTAGGAGTGTGCTCCTTATTCTGTTCATTGGGTCCTTTATTCAGTCACAGCGTTCATACCCAAAGTTTATGATTACAAGTAAAAATAACATAACACAAGTTCTTAACACACTTGTGGGGACTTCAGAAAAAAAAATATTGTACTGAATTATTTGTTATGCTGTAAGAAGATTGTCAAAATTAGGAGTGTGCTCCTTATTCTGTGCATTGGGTCCCTTTATTCCTACACAGCGTTCACTCCAAAAGTTCATGATTATACAAGTAAAAATTTCCTTATAACAAACTTGTGATGGGAACTTCAGAAAAAGTTTGTTAAAATGAATGAATGTATTTGTTATGCTGTAACATGATTTTCGAAATTAGGAGTGTGCTCCTTATTCTATTCATTGGGTCCCTTTATTCCTTCACAGCGTTCATTCCTAAATTTTATGAAAAAAGTAAAAAAAATCTCTTTATAACAAACTTGTGGGGACTTTGGAAGAAGTTTGTTATGACGAATAATTTGTTATACTGTAACAAGATTTTCAAAATCATTCACTGTAACAGATATTTCAAATTCACCCTGCAAATATTCATAATCTTAGCTTTTTGGAATTTTCAAATGTGTACAACAGAATTTGAGAGAGCTTGAGAATGTCTCACGTACTCCTTTTAAAATGAGATCTGCTGGATTAATTTTATGTGGCCCCCACTCTTCCTAACTCAAGAAAACTTCTTGAAATATAGATCTTCAAGTAAGCTTGGAAGAATCCTTGCTCTTCATTCCACCTTCCCATTAAGTCCAAAAAAAAAAAGCAGCAGTCAAGTCACATTTTGAATGGGATAGTTATGGGAAATTCACTTATTGCATTGATATGCTGTTCATGTTTTCCCGTCTTTAAACCTCACGCATAAAAGTAAGGTGATTTTATTCCATCAACATATATTATATACCAAGAAGTTTTGTATGAACCCCACGATGTTGAAAGCAGGGTAAATGTGCGAAATTTTTACAGGTCTTGGGTTTGGGAGGGTGTACCTGGCAGTAACCCAGGGATACCAACTGCTTGTAACCAAGCCAAACTTTCCACGTATATGCTGTGATCCATAAGTTATTCTTTTAGGGAATGCTTCTTTTATTATCACAGCATTTGGATTATTCTGGAAATAAGGGTTCGGATTTATTTTTTTGTATGCCTTTCGGAATTTTCTTTTCACTCATGGATTGTTTAATACCACTTTTCTGATTTATATTTATAATATAGGAGTTTGACAAGGCATTGCTTGCGTGAATATGCAACAAAACTGTGGGTACATGGGTCAATAAAAAGTAGGAATAATGGCATGAATTGCAGGAAAATATAAAATATTCACAAAAGTGATCAGCTGGTTTTTATAAAAAAATTTGTTGTACCTTATGAAAGGGGGCCTCTGCAATGTATGCATCATTCAAGCTTTTCTAATTTCAAATACGACTTTATCTTCCCAAACATAAATATTGTCAATCCCTTGAAAAAAGAAAATCCCGACAATATTTCCTGTCAGCAAAGAAAAATGTTACAAGATTTTGAGGATACCTATAGCTCTAGTAAAATAACATGAAATAATAGTTGGAAATCATATCCATTGATACATTTATATAAAAATCATACTGTATTTCCCTGTTTAAAATCTGACAATGTAGATTTTTTGAAGTCCCTTCAACTTTGATTCTAAGAGGTGATTGATTGTAATGCCTGGGTTGTAGGGCTTTAATTTTAAAGATAAAGGCTTTCAAGCCCTACACCTTAAACAAAGAATGTTTTTGTTGAAATGAATATACTGTATTCAGTAAGAGGACTTTGCAGAAGAACTAAAACACAGTACTTGGTTGGTGCGCAAACCAACTGGGGATTTTCTCCCCTCTAGCACTGACCTTTCTTTTCAATCAACAAGGTTTGTCAAACAGGACAATAATGTACAACGCGTTCAATCTCTGCAGAAAAACACAAGAGTGTTCCAGAGATGGACTTGAGATTTTGAACACAACGCTCAAATCAAAGATTTTCCAAAAAGTTTGAATCCCAAATAACCATGCATATGCATGAACTTGAGGACTTTCAAAATTCTAACTGTGTGTGTTGTGCCAATTTTTGGGGGCTTTACGCAATTTTGTCTCCTAATTTTGGCAAGGTTTCTTAGCAGGAAGTACCCAGGTGGCAGGAATTTTCTTGGTTCACAAAACACCACAGGTGGTGACAGCTGCTGACAAGGTTTTGAAAACTAATCTTGCTGTTTTTAATAAATTTTGTGTATGTTTTTCCTGGTGACTGGGTGGTTTCGACAATTAGACAAATACTGGTAGTAAAATACCATCCCCAAGAGATTGGCTTTCTGGGGAAGTCAAAAAATTGGAACAGCTCTGAGTTGTCTAGAGCTCAAAGACAAATTGTTTCTTGGGAAAGGAGATATGTTTCTCTGTCCATTTCACCAGCAGCTGGTTGTATTTTTGTTCTGTTCCAAGATAGTTAAATGACCCCAGTTTGAATTTAGTGAAGGGGGATTTCTTCCTTCTAAAGTGTGTGCCAATTTTCACAATTGCTCATATTGCCCCAGTTCCAGGGATTTTCCCTTCTGCTCCCTGGTTTTTTTGATGAGCCAATTTAATTTCAAGGCAACATCTTATTTTTCTTTTCAAGGCGGAAGCTTTTTTCTGTCAGAAAATTCCCCAAATGTGTTTTGGATCCTCTTGAAATCTATATACAGTTGACCGCCACACAATGGACCTCCCACACAACAGATTTTTACACAAGAGACTGCCTCTGGAGTCTGGAGGCAATTTTCCCTCTTATGGAATGGACCAACACTAAAGCTTCATAACCGACTTCTCTTGGTTTAAAATTAATGGTAAAAAGTAAAAATTTCAATTTTTGATAATTGAAGTTGAATAACAGACTTTTCACACATTAAACTAGTCTGTTGCAAAAATTAAGTCCATTGTGCAGGGGTTGACTGCAAAACAAGAGTTCATTACATATGCCAGGACTTGCTGAATTTGTGTCAGAACTCATAATTTCATAAAGTGATGGTCAATCTTCTCCTGGTTTCCATGGACCTATTTCACAAAGAGTCTGCATGACCAGTTTTACCCATATAGATGCATTTTTATTATTTTGTCAAATTTACAAAAGTGTAAGAGTTTGTGGAGAGAATGCAATAACCAAGTGAAGGTTTATTTCCTTACTTTGAACTTACATTTTGATGAAAAAGCAGTCTTCACACAACCTTCATTGTAAAAGGATTGCTAGTCTGCTCACAATCCACATTCTTTTTCATCTTTACATATTGTATGTCCTTCTGAATTTAGTCAGTTAGTCATAAAATTACTCAATAAGTTGTTTTGAAAAAAAAAAACTGAGAGCAATATATTCAAGGTGCCCCTTTGAAAATAGATAAGATTCTTGACCACAAAGTGGCTGATAGCCCATTTGTAATTTTTGTCCACAAATGCCTCATCACCCATTGTTTTTGTTGGGTTCCATTATTGATGTCCAACTCCAACACAGTGTTCAACAGTCAGCATGTCTGCTTCAAACACTGCAGGTCCTTCATTCAAATCCAAGCATAGTTTCTTNTCTCTCTCTCTCTCTTCCGATGAATATCAAAATCCTCAAGTGTGAACCTTAGTTGCAGAATATACGCAAAAAGCTGCTCTTTTCCATCAACATCCCGACCAAAAAAAAAAAAAAAAAAAAAAAAAGCAATTTCAAAACCAGACATTCAAACGAAAAAAAAAAACTTTTGGGTAACACAAGCTTTCCCATCATCATCAGCACGCTGGAACTTTTTGGGGAGAGTAAAACATTCACCTGGCACTTATTTCAGCAATTTTGCAACTCTCACGAAAAAAAAAATTCTTAAAAAACCTGGCTGGAATGAAATCGGAAGGAAAAACGAACCAGACGCAAAGAAAACATGGCCCAGCACCCAAAAAAACAAATATGTATCAAGGGAAAATTCGAAATTATGAGTTCTTTTCTGTACAACCCCGAAAAATTTCCACCGGAAGCAAGGAAAGAGAAATAAAATCACGACGTCGGAAGCATCGGAGCTGATCTGTCATTCGTCTTCGTCTTCCTGAGCTTCACAGTGGCAAATATATTATCCCTGCAAGAATAACCCAAGAAAAAGAAAAGAAAACAAAACAAAAAACGCATTTCTTACTTGATATATATAGACACGGAGAAAAAATAAAATTACAAGCACAAATTTTTCTTCTAGGGAAGCAAAAATGATAAAACAAACTACGATCAATCAAGCATGAGCAAGCACCCAATTTTTTTTCTTTTTTTTAAGTAACTTGCAACTTGCACAAAAAAAGCCACGCACTACAACAGCGGCCAAAAAAATGCACTGTCAATTGAGCAACTTATTTCTTTTCTTTCTTTTTTTCAACACCACAGCACACAAGTTTCCCAACAAAAGAATATTTTCATTCAACTCAGGCGACAATAATTCGCTGTATATCAGTCCTCAATAAAACATTACGCCAAGTATCACGAAATAATTTAACAGCGATTATTATTTACCGTTGCTTTTTGGGTTCAAAATTTTTTTCCAGCTTTTTGGCGCGCGAATTTATTAATTCGACTGAAAAACTCAGGCTATGTACAAAAGATGACAATTATTTCCCCAAAATGTTCTTTGTCCTGTATTTTTTGAAATTCACCAAAAAAAATCACGGAAATGTGTCGAGAATTACTTCATAGTTACGAACGAAATTGCATGAAATAAATATAGTGGGAAAATACGATCGTGACTGCCAGTGACATCTGTACAACTGAATCGTCATGTGAGGGAAAAAGTGGGAAAAATCAATCGCGGGGATTCGGAATGTCATACTGTACTAGTTCACGAAATGGAAAATAAATCATTTATATCGTAACATACAACATTTATAAAGTATCAACTTTTCAAATTTTCCGCGTCAAGAAGTGTTGAAAAAATTCATCCGTTAGTAAACAAACAAAAAAACACTTGAAGAGCCCTGGCGTTGGTTTATGCATATTTCTCTTCCTTTACGCATTTTCAGAAATGCTTTCACATGCAGTATAGACGTGCATTCCGTTCGAGGAAACTTCATTTTGTACAATTTCGCAAATTTAAATTGCAGTCCATTTCTGGACTGACCTAACACACATATGACAACACACGATAACTCCCTGATTCTAATTTCTTGTGATTCAAAAATTGATCGAATTGATTCTTCAACCGACGTATGATTTTTTTGTGGATTCACTTT
>CAJPEX010006323.1:0-13032 GCA_905338405.1 Notodromas monacha | reverse complement strand
TCAATCTAGCACAAATAATACCTACGAATTCTGCTGTGCTGGCTTTTTCCATTGACTTGATGGTGTCAGAATGAAGTGAAACTTTTTCCCTAGTGGATCTATATGAACTAAAATCTTGTTCTATCTTAGAGTCTTAAATATGTATTTTTCTGTTGTCCAATTGTTTTTGCAATAAAATGAAGATGAGCTGCTGGTGTTGATAAAAACGAAGGAGGACTGCTTTTGTAAAACCACTTCCGGAATTCGAAAATGAATATAGCATGAAGACTTCAAGTGTTTAATTGATAAATATGTTTCAAAAAGGCTGAAATTCATGAAAATCACTATGGATTTTATTGACCACGAATGCAGTATTGTACAAAGAACATTCCCAGATCGGAAATGCGAAGTATAGTTTCGATGAGTCGAGGATTTGGCAGCATATTATTTAGTGCATATTAGTTTCATTTTTCCACAAAAAAAATCTTCATGTACAATATGAAAAAAGCCTTTGAAGTTTTTAAGTAAAAGTAAAATATGTTTGAACCCTCAAGAGGTAGAAGGAAACTGAAACACGGCTTGAATTTTCAATCTACAGAAGGAGTAAACAAGTTTTTGGGCAAAATTGAAAAAATACTGGAATAAATATTATAAATGCTTGGGCCTAATATGTACATTAATCAAACCTTTTTCTAGATAGAAATAATAAATTGAAGATTTTCTCAGTTGATTCATAAGCTGATGTGCTCAGTCCTCAGTCAGATGTTTTTTTTTTGTTGCATTTTCCGTAGCGCTATGATTAGATACACCCAACCGATTATTTTTCCGAGCAGGAGCGACATCTACGAACTAAACGCCAGAAATGAAAACGAAGCAGCGGATTTCGTCATTTTACTGCAACATTCACAACAATTCATTCGTGGTATTCAAACATCGCTACAAAGCATGGATTCCAGTACGCATTCGGTAACTGTTTATTAATACTTTTTTGAATACCTGATCCCTAACAATTTTTTCTTTCTAAATACACTCGCTGAAGCACCACGAAAAGCAAAATTGAAATCAACCAGGAAAACAATCGACTCCATCTCTTTTTTTTTTTTCAAATCGGATTGACATATGTTTTTCTTTTTGTTTCCGGTTTCAGTTCTCACCAGATTGTCTGTCGAAGGGGATTTTTTGGTGAACAAAATACAGAAAAACCGGGAACACATCGAATTGTTGATTTGTTTCTTCTTCTCTGGGTAAATTCGGGAATATTACCCCGTTTTCTGGTTTTTTTTTGTACATGACCACAGAGGAGATCGAGATTTCCTTCAGCTGGGTTTGATCTGGTTTGCCAAGAAAAAATCTCACACGAATGTCGTAGGTAACTTTTTTAAAAATTTTCAAAATATGTGCCTGATATTCTCGGAATGTTTGTCGGAAGATTGTCGAGGGCTTTTGTTAATTTATGTCGATTTCGAGTTTGCTGATTGGTTCACTGATGAAATATTTCCCAAGTTTTTTTCTCTTCATTTTGATGAATTTTTCTGAGACTTCCGGCAAAAGAAAGCCAATATCAAGCGTTTGTTTCAAAATTCAACTTTCTGATCATGTGAAACAGGAAGACGACCAAAAGTGTATTTTGAAAACGTATTTTAAAAGAATATTATTCCTCAAAAGCGAATATAGAGAAACCATTCAAGAAGTGGCTTAAAACGCAATTTTTTCGAAACACCTCACCCATTTCACCAATGATTGAAAATTTGAAATTTCGAATGAAAGCCGCTCGTCTGATTTCACCTGTCACATGATCGGAAAGTAAAAAAAAAATTAAAACAGAACTGTAACATTTTGAAAGAAGGTCTCCAAAGAAGGACAGAATATCACATGCCAAATGTCGGCTTAATTCAAAATAAATGTGTCAGGGAAGGAAACAACATCAAAGAACATCAGTCACGGGATTCAAAATGCTTCCCTCTCCATTTTTTTTATTATTATTTGATTTGAAACGACGACCTGATTTTCAAGTTTCTGTCGGAATGGCAGAAAGTTTCCGGTCTGACGCGACGGAAATTGGCATTGGAGAATGAGGGGCTGTCGTGCGTTGGTCATCGTCATCATCGTCGTCGTCGTCATCTAGGTCAGCCAGGTCGTCACCGTCGTCGTCATCGTCATTAGGAAGATCTCCTTTTCCGACTAAATAATAGGTCATCAGTTGACCTTTGCCCTTGACAGAAACGAGGCCTCGGGTTTCGAAGACGTAGCCGAAATTCGCTAGGATCCTTTTTGTCTCTTCTGTCACCTGTAAATAGTTTTAAGAATGCAAATTAAATTCAAGTATAAATACAGTATGGGTACAGTATTACAACTTAAATTATTTAAATGGTTGTTACTAAGTCAACACAAAAAGCAACAGAGAAAATGCTGTTAAAAAATTGGCCAAAATGTCTTCAAAATTCATAAGAGCAGATTGATTTTAAATGTTTTAAATTCGTGAAATTTGTGAAGAAAATATTTTAAAATTTTGATTTAAAATAAAGGAAAACAAGAAAATAATCCATCACAGAACCAAAAGACAAGTGTTTTGCTTGTGAAGCTAATCCTATGTCACTAAACTGCTGCAAAAATATTAACCATGATACAAATCGCGGTTTTCCCATTTTAAAACACAAAATTATAATAAAAAAATGCACAAAATATCCACCTGAATGAAGCCTGCTCTTCCAGTGCTCTCCATTCTGCTGGCAACATTCACGGTGTTGCCCCAAATGTCATAATGAGGCTTTCTAGCTCCAATAACCCCAGCTGTAATTGGCCCATGATTGATTCCTGAGGAAGGAAAAAATGATCAAAAGTGAAATTATGAATAATACAAAATCCATGATTACATCAAAGCAAAATACCGTATATTCTCTACTAAACCCCCCATGGCATTTATTCAACCCTTGTGAGGCAAAGTCAGGATATTTTGTAAAATTTTGTGCCACTGAGCACTTGAAAAGAAATTGAACTTTTTTAAAGGTCTAAGTTGGAAAAAGTCCTATATTTTCTTCTAATCCTGCAGAAAATTTTATAGGAAAAATAAAAGTCCCTCACTGGGTGATGTTTTTTCCAGCACTCCTGGCATAGAAGTTGCATGATAGAATCTTGAAAACAATTTTAAAAATGTGCCTCCCAGATTTTTCCCAACTTGGGCTTTCTCACATTTCAGTGACCTTGGGTCAAACTGAAATGTGCTGCCCATGAAAAAATCCTGACTCTGCCCTGCAATGAAAAAGACCCATCTGCAATCCAAAGGTTGAAATACCAAACTTTTCTCCTGCTGGCATTTCTTCTAGAGACCAGCTTCTGATAGAGACCATAACTTATTTATATTAGTCAAGACTGCCCAACAAGAGAAAAAGAAAAAGAGATGAAAAACATGATAAACACAGTTGAACAATATAAAAACCTTTTGATTGCAACTTTTTCTTGGAAATTTAAGGAGGATTGATTTAAAAATCCATAATATAGGCATGTGTTTCTTCCTCTATCACTTGATGCATGCATACAAGGGGTTTTTTTTAAAAGATAAATGTCATGAATCTTTCAATTCTCCTGTTTCTTTGACCCAGCTACTATTAGAGACCAGCTGTTATTTGCGTCAAGCTTTTGAATGAATGAACAGAACACTTTATTTGCCGCTTTTCAGCGTTCACAAGGTTCAATCAAGATTTCCACAACTGAACCCCCTACCCATCCAACCCAAATCCACTCAATGACATTGTAATAATGACATTTTTAATGACATTTTAAGCTTTTCTGACACCTGGCCTCTATCAGAGACATGCCTCTATTGGAAACCAGGCATTCATCAGAGAAAATAAGGTGTGCATGCAGTATCCTGCAATTCAACCCTAATTTATTGCTAGAATAGGATCAAATTGTGAAGCAGTCAAATTGCAAGACAATGTCAAATACAATGTTTTCTACATCATATTTGATGTTTTGTGTCTGTCTGTGGGTCAAATGGTGGTGCAGAGGTCAAATTGCAAGTCAACCTTTCAGCAAATTTGACCTTCAAATTGTGGGACAGACAAAATGCAGGGTGGTCATATTGCAATGTACCACCTGTATTGAGAAGGAAAGGACTTACCCATTTTGAGGATGAAATTGTTGAAGGACTGCTCATTAATGGCCTTTAACGCTTCCCGCATTTTAAATGCAAATTCCACCAAAAGAGCCAAATGAGCCCATTTGGTCCTCAATGCTTCTCTTCTGCTTTTCTTCTCCCTTGGCTTCTGTCTATCTTCTGTGGTTGCTGACAAGGGTGAAGCAGTGCTCTTTGCAGGAATACAAATTTCAATAAATACCTTTCTTGTCTGGTAAAGAAAAATATAATATTGAAAAATACCTTGCTGCGATGTCTGTAGAGCACAGCAGGAGCCAACCCACTTGCAGCCATGTAAGTTGAACCGATAGTTTTGATTTTGCTTATCTCTTTGAACTCAGTGTGCTCCAAAAGCTGCACCATCAAACCGAGCATTTGAATCATCATTAGAAAAATCTCACATTTTCTCTTGTCAAAAAAAAATAAGAGTTTCCTTTACCGCATCGAAGTCGGAAATGACCTCGTTGAGGAAGCGCAGACACTCCAATCCTTGATTATTCACCGACTCTTCTGAATAAAAATCTGGGACGAAAGCACATGCAATATTTAGAAAGAAAAAAACAAATTGCATCTTCGCCAAGGATTTTTCTTTTTTTTTCTTTACCTGAGAAATTAGGCATGGAAGCAAACATCACTCCTACCCTGGCGTAAGACTGCGAGTAAAGCTGGGAGTGGCGGATCCGGCCTCTTTGCATAAAGTGGGACGCCACATGGGGTGGAAGGATGTTGTACACTAGGACCTGGTTGTGCCTTCTGATGGCTGAAGCCCTCTCACGCTGCTCAGTCAAACCCAGTGCCCAGACAAACAATACCCTGCCTGTCTTTTCCCACTGTGTAACACAGAAAATGATAGGGAGAAGGAAATACTGTACAGTTGAACCTCTCCAAGTCAACTTTCAAGGGACCAGCAAAAAATAATTCAAGTTGGGGAGATTTTGAGCTAGGGATGCTTTGAGATATGGAGGCTTAGAGTTATGTAGATGTTTTGAGTTGTATAGGGAAGTTTTGAGTTATAGGGAAGTTTTGAGTTGTCGCAAAATTTATGAGAATCAGAGGATGAGTTTGGCTGGTGCCAAACTCATCCTCCCGTTAATCTTGTGGGAACCCGAGGCCATCAAAACTCACACAGCCTTCTCCTCAAGGAGACATTCCTCCCTGACCTCTGATGTCAATTCATTTCTGTATTTCCTCCTTTATGTATGAAAGGTCATCTTTAACTGACCTTCTATGAAGTTTTCCTGGTCACAAAATTTATTCCTAAACACTCACTCCAACAGTGTGATTGGTACAAGCAACATTGGGTGTTGTGTTTTTGGCGAACATTGCGGTTATTTTTGGACTTGTGTTTTTTCTCCAAAAGAAATATAACAACGTTAAACTAGGGTGTTATTCACCCTGGCTGCAGCTTGGCTGATTGATGTATTTTATTTATCTCAAAAATTATTTAAATACATGTATTCTTCACATGAAATAAAGGGAAGTTTTGAGTTGGGGAGGTTTTGAGTTGAGGATGAGGTTTGGAGTGTTTTGAGTTAGGGAGGTTTTTAATGAATTGTTTATATTGGAATTCAGACTGTGAATCAGAAAGTATCAACAGTTTATTCTGCTTGATACTCTTTGATTAAGTATTTTGAAAACATTTCAAACATTCCATACCTGTCTGGCAAGAAGTATCAGCATCAACCCAGCTTCTATAGCAGCCAAGGAACTCTGCAATTCTTCTGTTAGTTTCCATGGTTCCCTAATAAAATATGTAAAATGTGAAATTAACTACAGTATTTCATTCATTCATAACTGATGCATTTAATTTAAAGCCTTGTACAGTACATAACTTTGTGAATTAAATTTGCAGCTCCTATTTATCCAAGGGAAAGGGCTTCAATTTATGATAAAACCTCAAAATCTTATTTTTTCAAGTGCTGATCACAGAACATTTTGATGGGTTCTGCAGTGGAGCTAAAATGTTGGTTGTTTCTCATTGCACAACCCTTCCCTATTATAACAATTTTTTTTCTGAGTCCCAGCACCAGCAATGGCCTTGTCATATCAATTCACTGCAATACATTCAAGATTTTCATCTGAATTCCAAGCTTTAAAAAAACCCCTTCATAACTTCATTCAGACTCTATTTTCATTTACATTTTGAGTTCACAGCCAGGTTTAAAAATCGTAACTCAAACAGCATGGCGCACAGCACTCACTTGACGTAAGCACTGAATCCCTCGCTGAATGAGCTGAATTGCATCAAGTCGTATCCCAGGTCAACGACTGCCACGATGCCAATGAACACAAGGACGCCCGAGTCCGTGAAGAAACCCGGGTGTTGACACGATTGCTGGTCATCACGGGTTTCCGACGTGGGTCCTGCTGGTGACCAGTTGTCTCCCACAGGAAAATAAACTTCTTCCCTGCTTGGTGGGGAACAATTTCTTGCCAGCAACGAATCGTCCACTTCTGGCATCCTTTTGAAACACGACAGCACCTGATCGTTTTTTAAATATTAAATTTACAAGAAGAAGGCCATGATCAATTTTTTTTTTAAATTTGTATGGATAATGCTACTCTATATGATGATATAAAATATTGAAACAGTTCTCTCGATGTCATTTAGGGAAATAATGTCACGAGGACTAGAATACCTCAGAGAATGGAAGCGTTCAATTCCATATATATACATTTTCTGGGGCTTCTCATAAGTTTTGGAATTCACCTATACCAATGAATAATTTAAATAATTCCCGTCATTTCACCTAGAAAACACGAGAATAAAATTTTGAAAGCATGTTTTGAGAGCCAGGAAGTCTTTATTTCTGGAAAGGGATCCTTTTTGACGACTGGTCTGATTTTCTGTCCGTTATAAAATAATGAAAAAAATGTTGTTCACAGGCGAAGAATGGAATCTGCTGACTTTTGCTGAATATTCTCGGAATTTGAAACGAGTTTTGGAGATTTTACGAATGATTGTTGAAAAAACCTGGAAGTATCTGCTGCCAAAGTGCTGCTGCTTTATTATAAGAAAATTTCCAGATATTCACCACAGCAGTTGTATCATAATTTATAAAGAACTGCGTGACTAAAAATGGATTTTTTAAATGGAATAAATACTTCAATGACCGTAATTATATGCATATAATATTTCAACGAGTTTCATCCTTTTGTACAGAAAGTATATTGCCTCGCAGGACTTTCAAGAAATGTTTCACAAACCAGGAGTATTTCAAAGTTATTTCAAGTGTCATTTGAAAAAGGATTCTGTATATACTCTATTCATTTTTCTGTGTCTATAAATATTATATTGTAACTCACCATGTCCCCAAGAGTCAAAGCACTCATGAAAAGCAGCACAGCGAAGTACAAAAACGCCTTGGCAATGGGGCGCTTCTTTAAAAAGCTCCAAAATTTGTACACTACAGCAGGGATCTAAAAAACATTGAAGCATTCCATTTCAGCACAATATATTCATTTCGAAAGAAAAATATTCTCATTGCTTGTCTCTTGACACACAGTATTTTAGTTCAATCTTTCCAAAAGGATCTCAATGGGATCACGTCTCATTAAATAAAATACCTTATTTAATCTTGAAATTATATTTATCTATTAAAAATTTAATTAAAGCTTGAACTTGAAGATGAGCAACTAAATCTTGCCCGAGACCCTACAATGAACTTAATTCCTTTTTCGAGACAAAATTACCTAATTTTTTGGATTTTTTTCCGTGAACGAGAAAGGAGAGAAAATTCGAAAATAATTATAGTAGATTCAAAAATTAATCTAAAAAACCACGTTTTTCAAGTAAGACTAAAAAGCACAAANCTAGTCAGGAAGTGAGCAAAATTTGAGTTGCAAAATTTGATCCGGACAAACAAACAGACAAGAAAGCGAGTTAATAAAAACGTGTTAAAAAAATGACCATCACTTGATTGGATGTAATACTCACCACTGTTTGTACTTCGGACAGCGGCAACAGACAAAATCCCGCCAAGAAAACAACTCCTAAGACGAATATTGCAGCATTTGGCAACTGTCTGTAAATAAGAAAGAATATTCATTCAAAATTCCTCGAATATACCGCAATATGCATGAATTTATATATATATTTTTTTAATTATTCATAATGATTTGAATTGAATCAAATGGAACCCAACCTGGTGTTGACAAAGACTTGCGCAACACTGGCCCCTACAAAAGCCAAAACTGGGCCCAGGGCAGTGACAACCAGAGCAGGTTCTGGTTCAGATCTCTGTTGCGCAAACTGGTTTTCAAACGAGCCTCGCTTGAACCCCAGTCCTACCAACCTTGGAACATAATCCTTTAAAGCGTCCCTTAAAAAAAAAAAACAGATGAAGCAACACAATCAGGAATAATTACATGAGAAAAGCATCTTTCGAATTTTTTAGTCCATATACCTTTGACCTTCTCGGTCAACTAAATCAGCAAACAATCGCTTTCGATGCGAGTGTGATTGTCTTTCTCGATTCGTTTGAGCTTTTTCGGGAGGATTGCTTGACATTGGATCCTTGAAAAAAGAAGAGAAATTCTAAACACGTACATCATTGAATATTTTATTGAATAAAAAAAACTTACATTCAAGGAGTTCTCCCTGGACAAGACATTATTATCCGAGACCTCAGGGTCTAGAAGCTGCGAAATGTCTCCATTGGTTTCCTCTTGACCGCCTTGTTTCAGCTGCGAAATGAAATTCATTCAATTTCGTGGGTGACACTAATGAAACATTTAATGGAAATTATATAGCTTACTGGTTTGATGACTTTGATTATGAAATAAGTTGTTAGTCCTGCTTGCCTCAGAGCCTCTTCTCTTTTCTCTCCATTCGCCTTTTCCACCTCAAAGGCGCCATTGAGGCAATCATGGGTCACATTTGATACATGGACCCTCCTGTTTGCGAAAATATGCACAATTTCATTCAGCGATTGTGAAAATAAAAATACTGTATCCCCTGATTTAAGACAGTGTTACCAAACTTGTGGGCAGTGGAAAGTTTTTCTGGTCCGCAGAACATTTTTTTCAGCATACTAAATTTATCAAAAGTATAGCAAAAAAGGCTATTATCTTTATCTGAAAGGTTGGAAAGACAGTGAAAAATGAAAATTGGCTTTTTTCCAGATATCACTTCAGAAAAATGTTCACCTGATGAATTAAAGTACTTTAATGTTTCATTCTGAGAAACCTTTCTTCAAGCCCACCTTTCTCATTTTTTAAGGATATTGCAACATACTGTAGCTGCTTCTTCAGTTCTTGACTCAATTTTTGAAAAAAGAGTTACTTTTTAAATACCTGCAATAAAGTTTCTCATGCAAAATGTTTTTGAATCGATCTGCAAAAATTTTATAATTTTTTTGCTCCGCGGAAAATTTTTTAGCAAATTTGCCGGTCTGGAAAAAAAATTATTGGAAATTTGCCAGTCCTTGAGCCAAGTAAGGGTTGGTAACTCTGAGTTACGAGCTGTGCCATTTTATGTTGAAGCATTGATGACGAAGTGAGTACGTAATGAAGTAGGACACCCACATGATCAAAAGTATATAGAACTTACTTCTTTAGAAATGCTAAGATCAGTATTTTCTTCCACAGTAAATTGATTTCTTTCTTGAAAAGTATATTGATCACATTCTTAAATATTATATCAAGCAAATCTTTGAAGAAAATATTGTTGTAGCTTTTGCTCAAAATAAACAGCAGGTCATAGTTCATGCACTTTTTTTATTCTCATACTGTTCCACGAATTTCAGCACACATTCATCATTGTGTTCTCCAACCTTATCCATCATGAAGAACATCATTTCAAAGTACTGTTCCCCAGAAGATTTCTAGAAAAGTCTTTTGACAGCTGCCAGACTCTTATTTTGGAATTTTATCGCATAAAAATGTTGGGTATATAATTTCTAAAAAGTTTACCCAGGCATCCCACTGCTTTCCATCTGGTTGGCCAGGATAACATCCTTGGAGTAAACATCATAATGCCATTGGCGCTGGCCCAGAACCCCTGCCAAAACTGCTCCAGTATGAATCCCTACTCTCATGTCCACTGGTGAACCTGTTTTTTCTCTGACATACCTGAGAAATTGAGACAAACATTTCATAAAATTAAATGTAAGCAATCATGCATTTTTTATTTAGCAAATGATTTTACTTGATTTTAAGTTTAATCAAATTGAGGGAGTACAAAATTAGTTCTTTGCCCTCCAAGGGAGTAAAGAGAGAAAATTCAAGATTCTGCTACACGTATTTTCATTTAAAAGTGTTTTTGTCATCTTTATTCCTGAATATATCTGACAAAAAAAGAGAGCAAAAAATTGAAGAAAAGTACTTGACATAATTTTCAAAAATTTAGTAAATAGTTTCTCATCCATTTAGTTTTATTTGAATGCATGAAGTGAAAAATTATTCGATTGCTCTTTATTTCAATTTCTCAAATAAAATTCGAGAAAACCGCACATGTTTTACATAAAATGCATGCACTTCTAATTTTTTTCATAATAAGCTGTGTGAAAAAACTGAAAAATACAGAACGAGGATAAAATTAACGGAAAGTACCTTGGCTATTTTTATAGTTCACAGAATTTTGAACATTTCATTTTAATTTGAATCCCGTTCAAAACAGAAAACAATAAGGTTTTTTTGTCTTGAAAGTAACTCAAGATAATGAATGACAGAAACAGCGTCCAAATTCTTGATTTCACGGCTTTCTGCTCAGATTCTTTTTAAAGCACGTGATCTGGAATAAATCAAGAGGAAATATCTGGATGTTTGCTCAAGTAAAAGCCGGGGTTTTATAGGCTTGAATAATGAACCTATATCACACACTCTTGTAATTCCAAACCACGTTTCTTCGTCATCAATCCAAGGAGACATCAAACAAATGGTCAATCTTTGCAGAACCATTTTCTCGCTGTTTGTCCAAGCAAACTTTTATGGCAAGCCCATATAATTCCCCGCGTGACTCGAAATGATGGACGATCACGGGGAAAAAATGACATTATTACACGAGCATAAACTGTTCAAAAAATGACGGCACATGACAGAAGGCATTTATTGGCGGGATTTTTTTGCGTTGGACATTTAAAAAAGAAAATGCATACTTTATGGCCTCCACCATTGATAATCCCATGTGGACAGAGAGAATTGCATGATCCTCTCTTTCCTCAGGCGCTCCACTGATGCAATAGTAGCAGTCCCCGAGGATCTTGATCCTCAGTTGATGGTATTCCTGTTGAAAAGACAGCACTTTTTTTTTTTCATGCAGGTCGTCAACAAAAGGGAGAAAATAAGGCGTGACAGGAATCCCTAAAGGCCAAATAACCCCCTAGAGAAAATTCTCCGACTCCCTTATTTCGCTTAGAATTCGTCTGAAATAAAAAACCCTCCATTTAAAAAAATGCAGATATTCTTCATTGATCTGGAAAAAAACAAACAATTGACATCTCTGGGTATTGGAGACGTATTTATAGAGCCGTGAGGAAGTAGGACACTTCACATTATTAAAAGTATTGAAATTCTTTCCTGCTGATGCTGCTAAAATTTATATTTTCTTGAACAGTGCATTGATCACATTCTCATAAAGTTCATCAATCAAATCGTCGACGATCAACAACAAAAATATGTTCGCTGCTGTTTTTGCTAAAAAAAACGGAAATTATACTTCCATGAAAACTGAATTTCGAAATGCAGGACTGAATCCTTCATTAGTTATAACACATTTTTTTGTGCTATATAAAAATGAATTTTTAAATGATCCTTCGGCTGAAATTCCATTGACGAAGTTCTTAATGCATGTATAGCACCGACAACATTTCTTGATTAATCGCAGCGGATTACGTTTTTCAAGAATTTTCGTCGGGTTTCCTGATATTTATGCTGATACGCAAATTTATTACGACATTAAATTGCTCATGTTATTTCTGGTATGAGAAATATGTCATTCTGCGGGAAAAAATGTTTTTTTTTCAAGTAATTTATGTTGAGTTGACATGGAAAAACTCTGATTTGAAGAAATTAATCTTACTTTCATTTTTAAAAATCGTATACATTATTTTTTGGATCACTATAGATAGAAGATCACTGTAACAAGATTTGTCAAGTACTTACTAATTTACTGCAAATACCACGTGAACATTTATTTTGGAAATTCAAGATAGAAAATTAGTCGGCATACACATTTTGGGAAAAAACGCATCATGAAATCAGTGGTGAAAGTCATAAGTGAGTTAAATAAATTCCATTTAGCCCTAATCCTATTACAGTGCTTTTTGTTGCAGTACATCATCAGCTATATAAAAGTATTTTTTGTTAAAAATTTCGAATTAAAGCCCACGAGAAATGAGTTGCTGATCTTCTGCAGGGATATTTTTCTCAGACATAAGTAAACAAAATCAAGGTTAACATATCATTCAAGGATGTGAGGTACTCGAAGAAAAAATGTTAGCTCACTTATTATGATGACTTGCTGCGTATTCAATTCTAACATCGTCCTAAAAAAAATCCTGCCAGGATATTTTTACAGCAAGATTCGTTAGGAATTCACACGCAATTGAGATGATGAATTCTTTGAAAATAGACAGGAAATAATTGCCCCGGACAAGAAAATGCACGGGCAAGTCAGCGAACTATTTCAAGAACAGCTGGTGGCTTCAGAGTTCCGACCTCATCATGATCACCATATATACCCGCTCATATATCGAGAAGATGCTTCTTCCGGAGAGAAGTTCTACCGGAAGTAAGGGGATCCTCGTGCCCTGGGGACTTTGGTCTTGGGATTGAAAATGTTGAGGAGAATATAAGGGAGGATTTTGATGAGAAGCTCACCTCGGCGAGTCGGTCGAACCTGGCGAACAGCTCATTGAGGATTTGCACCAGCTCCGAGGCTGAGTAGGTTGAGGAGATGGCCGTGAAACCCACTATGT
>CAJPEX010006322.1:0-13038 GCA_905338405.1 Notodromas monacha | reverse complement strand
ATAATTCAGAAGAGTCGGAGGAGTCGTCCGAGTCTGACTCAGGGACGCCGTCCACGTTCAAGTGTTTGGACTGTCTGAGATACCTGTGCGACGACTGTGCCGAGCTTCATTCTCAGGTGCGATAATTTACGAGTTATTCATTGCCCGTATTCATTTGCAAAGCCCCGCCTTTCCATCAATCCCATGTGTAAGATGAAAACAGTAATTAAAGAAGAAGAATTATAGTTTCTCTCCAAAACCGCACCTCAATTCATATTCAAATAATCAACGTGAACCTTTTTATCCATTTTTTTTTGGAAAAGTGCGCGTGGGACTCGAATATCATATTTGAACCTGACTCTTAACTTGCATTTGTTTATTCAATTTCTGTGAAAAAAGTGAGTCATGCATTTGAAATCAGGGCGCGTCTTGAATACGACGGAATCTTTCATTCAACATCATTTTATATTTTTAGGTTCAGTTCATAATTCTTCCAGGCTAACACGATCTTCTGGATAAAATTGTCTGAAACCGATTTGGAAAATGTGCATACTGTACGTTCATTTTCAGTTCAAGGGCACACGATTTGAAATCATGATAACCGTTGGAATGAGAAATTGAATTCATAATTCAAGCTTGATCAGAAACAACAGCTTATCAATTTCAAAGAAATCAAATGTTATAGGTATTGAAGTACTTATTCCCATGCAAATTATTTTTGTAAAGGGCCGTACGGAACTTGTGTTTCAATGAAGCATCCAAGTTAAAATACGTTTTCCGAAAGATACATTCGTTTTTCGAAATACAGTACTTTGCCTTTTCGGTCGACATCGGGAAATCAAACGGAGAAAACATCCATGGGTAATCAATCTCCAAATGGATTTTTTCGGGTTTTATGCGCAGTTAATAATTTGAAATATCGTTTCATGATCCGATGATCAAGCGTAATTCTGATTTAAAATTAAATAAGTCCCAACAAAGTTTCGCGAGTTCACGAAACACATTGAAACTCTGAACCAATCTACCTTATGCTTTGTTATTCATGAACCCAAGGAACTTGACGTCGACTTCGTTCAGTGACAAAACGTGATGCTTTTTCGATTAACAACACCAAAAAAGGAGGGAAACGCTTGCAAAGAAAGTGGTTTTCTGTCTTCCTATTGACTCTGTGGTACAGTACTACGTTGCAGAGAAGCCCTGTACATTGAGAAATGGAGTGTTTTTTGTCATAACCCTTTGGTTTTATACCTTTTTGATGATTTTTCCTGCTTACAGAACGAGATTAGAGCATCTGGAGATCCACATCGAGTGGCTCCTTTGTCGGAAGTGCACGCGTGCGAAGATTCTACCGAGCCGTACTTGTACTGCCCCAGTCATGCCGGTAAGTACTTGAGGCTTCCTGTTTTTCAAGAATTCCAATAATCATTGGGATGAATCAAGGAAACCTTTCTCACAGAATATTTTTTTATTTTCATTTTCAATTGTGTGCGGCGGAAAGTCCTTCGCTCGGAAGAAAAATTAATGGAGAAAGCATATGGAAGCGGAATATATCTTTTGAAGGCCAAACACGCACTAGAAGAAATGAATGTTTTTGATAAGGTCTCAAATTCCTTTCTACATTTCCAATCTGAATTTCGATTATATATAGTCATCCTAAACCTAGATGAATGATGGATATGCTGGCTTTATTCTAGAGATGGTTTAAATGGCTGTTAGAATTTCAAAAATCTTACATGAAGCCTACTTTGTAATTGTTTTTCCTATGATCCTAATAAGGGATAAGGATGTCAATTTGAAACACGATAATTCAGGCAATTTAAAATTCAATCCGGATTGCACCTAGATAATTAGCCAGGTTGCAAAGAATCGTAAAGCAGTTGGATACGGAAATGCTACAATAAAATTCAAGTTCACGATTGATCCGTCATGGAAAGTTTTTTTAATTAGAGCTTAAAATCCCTTGTATAGTCTTCAAAACGAACTGAAGAACGCTTCAATCTGTGTTCAAATTCGTGATTTGGCACGATAGATGGTTTCTTAATTGAATGTATTCATGTAAAAGACAGAATACTTTAATTTTTTAAGGCTTCTTTGAAAATGTTCGCGAGCGTCTACGGATGGTGAAATAAATTGGCGAGTTCAAGTCTTGGGCAAATAATAATGTTCTCAGGCTCGATTTATCGTACTCCAAAAATTAGTGGAACGGAAATTTTGAATTTCACGTGGAAGGGCTTTTTTCAAAATTTTGAGCAGGCTCCGAGTCAGTAAAGCATTAAATAATCCGATTCTATCATTTTAGTCGCCCAGATGCTTTTTCATCTGACAAATCTCTAAGATTCGTGACCAGATGTTGAATTTTGAATCCGCTGAAAACCTATTTTGGGTTGTATTCTGGAGCAAAATGATTCCTTCCTCATGAATATATTTCACCTTGACCTCAGATTAAAACATGGCGCATATGGACTTTATTAAACAGCTGTTTATTAAACAGAAAATCGCGTTGAACGAAGCTAAACGCAACTCGCTGAGCTCAGCCATCATCCGACGTTTCCGACAACTTCTCTTCGTATCAGAGATATGAATCGTAATAATCTGACATAAAAGACCCCTTAGATGAATGCAATTTGCAATATAAACAGCTTTGAAGGTTAATACAGTTCCCAGAAGCGATCAGTTCGGAGCTTTTATATTCGTGTTTGTTTTTATCGATCGAACACCCGTGGATTTGCGGAGGACTTCTGATGAGGCCAGAAGTTTTGCGTGAGGGACGTGAAGAAAATAACTTTTCAACAACAAGGAGGGAAGGGTACATGGCAGAAAACCTTTTCGATCAATCAATCACGTGTATTTAATTTTGATTATGCTCCTTGATTTAAGAAAAAACTAACGTTCGTCGAGTATGGTTTTATAATAATTTCTTTAAAAGTTATCCGTAATTGTTACGCACTTTCGTACGCCATTTTATCATGACGTTGATCCAACGCTTTTTTTTTTTACAAGTATGCAATACCGAATAAATTACTTCTCTGAAAATCTGATTTACAATTCATTTTTTTTAGAATGCAGTGCCTATTGAACTTCAAGTTACCTGATGTGTTGATTAATTCTTGTCCATTGACTTTTTTTTTATAGTTCGAATGGCTGTTCATGCATCGAACTTCAATATACGGGCAAAGACAAAAAAGTCACCATTTTAAACGGAGGCCTAACCCGAATTTTTATTCATTTTTTTAATTTTCAGTAAGGGTACTTCCCGGGATGAACTTCGCCTATCAACAACGTCTTGCTCGAAAATGAAGAAAATTGAATCCCCCTTCATTATTCTTAATATTTACGGCTTTTGTGGAGAACTGTCTGGAAGTGCTGTCTTCGTATTTTGTTATTTGAAAAATCGGACCAACGAAAGGCGAAAAGAAAATTTATTCTACGGTGTTTCTCAGAACTTGACAAAGTGAAGCTAAAACATTTCTGAAAAATGTTCTAAAAATAAGGCTAAAGAAATCGTTTGAAAAAAAGGCAGTGATTAAAAAAAACTTGGTGAGGCTCTAAGTTTTTACTTTATGAAAATTTTCCATGTTTTATGCCATTTTTCTGAACAGAAAAATTGCATAAAAATGTTTGCAATGTTTATGTTCAGAGATGAAATAGTGTACTGTATTATATTGTTCCTTAAGGGAAAATAGAATCGCAAAATCAAAGTTTTGCCCAAAAAAAATTTTTATTGGAACAAGCTAATTTTTCAGATGACCTACGCACATTACCAGGAATTTGTCTTCAAGTTGCTTCCTTATTCAGGTCAATTTCTTCACTCGTGGAATTTTCATGTTCAGGGATGAATTAATGGTTCATATTGTTCCTTGAGGAAAAGCGATAATCGCAGAATGGATGTTCCACAAAAAAAAGTTGGTATCGGAACAAATTAATTTTCAGACTGCGTACAGTAGCAAGAATATGTTTTGAAAATTTTTCATTTATTTGAGGCTATTTCTTCGACCCATTCAGCATTTACATCCATGTCGGAAATGTACAACCAATCATTTGTTGCACTTCCCCCACGCGTTAGAAAACATTTCAGTACATCTGAAAATTAATTGTCTACTCGTTCGTTTTTTTTTTTACAACAAAACAAACGTGGTGCACAGCCTAGTACACGTCTAATTGATTTGTTTCTTCGGTGCGTGTTCCTCTGTTTCAGGTCAGCGCTTGAGATTTTACTGTCGCGACTGCGAGTCTGCGATATGTATCAGTTGCACTGACATCGAACACCGTCACCACAACACGGCCAGGTTGCATCACGCTGTGATGGAGCATCGGGTTGCTCTGCGACAGCTGCTAGACCGAGTACTTTGCAAGGTATTTGCATCTCGTTACTCAGTCTAAGCCGATTAGTTTCAACTCTTTCTGCGTGTCATTCGGAGAAGGTAAAAATTACACTCTGTCGGATACCAGTTGTTTACTGCGAGCGAGAGTCGCACGCGTCCGGAATCATTTGTAACGAAACTATATACAACATAGAGTCTTTTAGCTAAAGACCTGCTCGGGGATTTCAAAGAAACCGTAAACCGAGTTGCTTTAAATAGAGGGGATGAGAAAGTTTCGTTGGTGACTGGATATATGGTTTCTTTTGGGTCCCATAGATTCTGAGTCAAGGGGTTAACGAAAGGACTTGAATCAACGTCCACTATTCACTTGTTCAAAATTTACTGCGACGAGATCATTTGAAAAACTTCTTACCTTTATTGCGATTTAAACTTGGGAGCAATTTTGACACGAAGATTCGTCAGTAACGACGATCACTCGAACATCTTGCGGCACTTCATATACCCCATGTATTAATGAAACAAATTTTTTCTTCCCAGAGATGGTCTAGTTAGATCGAGCTGCTAAACTTTCAACTCTATATTTTCTCCATCACATTTTGGATGATGTAGATTATAACAAGAATCTTGAAATTATTGGGCTTCACTACGAAAAAATGTAGCTAATCTAGAAAAACACGACATGCCCGAGGCTGAAAGAACTTATACCCGTATTTACTCGAATACCAGGCGCACCTTTTTTTTCTCAAATTTGAGAAAAAAAATGGGTTGCTCGTCATATGTGGGTATATTGTGATTTTAAATTTTTCAAAAAGTTTTAGAAATTTCCGTGTAGATTACACTTGCTTCTAAGGTGTAATTTTGACCAAGTTTTAATAGAAAAGAGCATTTTAATGGAAACAAATCAAAATTAGTTCAATGCAGGTTCAATTTGTGTGTAAATACAAATTTAGGAATTTTTGTTTTTGAAATATTATGGTTTCGGAGTCATGAAAATGGCGGGTGCCCCTCTTGCGTGGGGATAGGATTTTCACCGAAATTCCTGACTGGAAAACACTGGTGCGCATCTTTCTTTAGGGTGCGTGGTACGATTCGAGTAAATACGGTACTTATGATCCAACCCCATGTAATGTGCATCATTATTCTAACATAAGACATGTAATCATTATCATCGCACTTTCTTTTGTCGTAGGTGCCATTGTTGGAGTCGGCTTTTGAAGGTGTTTCTGAAACCTTGTCGCAGCTTCACCTTTCACGAGATGAAGCAGAGCATAGTATCACGATGTCTTTCGCAGGCTTGCAAGCAGCCCTTGAAACGAGGCAGAACCAGTTGCTTGATGCCCTGGATTCTGCGTGCAAAACAAAATCCGAGAGTCTCCGTGAGTCATCCTTGAAATTTTTTTTAATATTTCAAAAATTTTTACAAATATTTCCTTGAGATTTTCAAAAATTATCGACGCAAGATCGCCCCAAGTTTGGATCTAATCTATTGTCCCTCTGGTGGGCATTTCACGAACAGTTTGAAGTTCGTGGAAAGAGGTTTAAACTCGCTAATCCCACTGGAAATGTAATTTCTGGAAAAAATCTGTCAATCCCGCTGAAATAGTAAATTCATCGGAATATAACTGCAACAGCAGTCAAACAGGAGTTTCCTCGTGTTCAAGATCATTCAATCAAAATGAAATTGATATTTCCGAGAATATCCCTGTACAATATAACGCAAGGCCTTTCTGTGGATTCAAATACACTTGGCACACGAACATGCATTCCAGAGAACTTCCTGGGTGTACCACTGTAGCACATTGATTAGAAGACATCAATTCAAAATACTGCATAGATTTTTCACTAATGCACTCACGGCGCTCTTCTTTCAAATAACAATTTCTATTGATATTTGGCAAACTCACCATTCATCATATATGGCATGGATTCCACCGACTGAAAAGTCGGGATATTAAAATGTATTGGAAACACCATTTTTAACACAGCAGTCGAATCTAGTTAGAATTGATGATTTCGAAATGATTGCAGTGGATTCTCACTTGAATACGTTAAATGCAGGAATGTTTCTTGGGTTCCGATGTAATGAATTTATTGATTTCAAGAATTTTTCGAAAGATTAAAGTATCAACTTAATAATCTTTTTTTTTTGAGGAGACGTTCGAAACATGTTCTGAAAAATTTTACCTGCCTGAAAATTCAAAACGCAAATTCGAGAAAGCCTCTGGAAAATCTTTTAACTGAAAGGGCTGGGGCTGCGTTTGATAAAAACAATTTGTGATATTGATTTGAAAAAAAAGAAGTGCTAGTATGCGTATAAATATAGTTTTGAGTCGAAGATGCTTTCTATCAGCAGTTACGTTGTTAAACCTCGATAACTTGAACCTCTCTAAGTCGAATACCTCCTTTAGTCAAATTTTTTCAAGTCCACTCACTGAATTCCCTTGGAAAAAATGCATTAAAAACCTCTTCAACTTGAAGGCTCAAACCTCCGTAACTCGAATTTTCTAAGGTCTTTTGGCTTTTTTTTCTGGACAGAGGAAAGAGAAAACTTACACACAAAAACCGTCAAGTCATTTAAGAAGAAATTTAAGACCCAGAATATCACCGTTTACAATTTCCTGTAGATCTCTTTTCTTTCCCACGAAAAAATACTGTTTCTTTTCTTCGAAACTTCCATAACTCGAATTCTTTTGTTGGTCCCTTCGAATTCGAATTAGACAGGCTTGAGTTTACCAGGTGTCTATAATTATAAAATGTATTACGAATGGAAGGTTTTGAAAGATTCGCATGTTTTCACGCGGCCTTATTCATATCAGGGGACCAATCCGAGGAACTTTCCGAGTATCTTTCCGAGATCCGGTCGAGCTGCGAGTTCGTCAGTCGAGCTTTGAGTGTGGGCTCGGACACGGAAGTGCTGATGGTGCGGAAGCAGCTCGGGGACCGACTAGAGGCACTTTCCACGTCCGCCATGACAAACAGCGCCGCCACTTCGTCAGTGTCCTTGCCGGCGTCTGTGGGGTTATCGCTGTCGGTGTCGCCGTCTCCGTCGCCGTCGCCATCTCCAGCTGGCAGTCTAGACGTCAAGGGGCGTCCGGCGTCCGTCGTCGACTTGTTCCCGCGCGGCAACTCGCACATTGCGTAAGTATATATCGATTTAAAAAACAAATAAAAAGAAGAACGAATGATTGTTTGAGCTTTTGTCAAAGTTTATGCTTTCCGAGTGAGTAATGCACTCAGATGGATCGTCGAGAGATAAGGAGTATAGACGCGTGTTTGTCAATAACACTCCAAATCATAAAACAAATCATGTCGCTTAAAAATGCATCAAAGTCACGCGGATATGATATTTTTATTTCCGGTTTTGGGTTAAAATAATCAGAGTACGTCTATGGAAATCAATGGTGATCTGAACTAGAAAAACTGCCGATTGATTTTTGATTCCTATCGGAAGCATAACCTTTACACGATCGTGTACTTCGTGTGTAATTTTCTCCATCCTAGAATAAATCAATCGAGTGACTTGAACCAAAAGCGAAAGAAAGGGGCGATTCAAATTAATAGGAGATCTGAAAACATTTTCCCTGAACGAGTAGATTTAAGAGAATAGTATGGGGTTTTCGGGTTTTCTACCTTGAAATAAAATTTAAGTGATGCCATCTTTCCAATTTATTTCTACAAGTAATTGTATTCAGGGACTGCAGCTGATCTCGTTATAAAAAAGCGTTGCGATTTTTAATCCACAGCATATAAGTTCCACATGGCTGAGAAAGTGGTCTTTACAGTATCAAGTTCACGTGGGATAAGCTTCTTTTTCTGTCTGAAAAACTGGACGATATCGTCATATTTTCTCGAATGAATACATTGTTTTACTGTTTCCTACAGAACGTATGTTATAAGAATTTTGAAATTTGTTAATTTTGCAAGTCGTTTTCTTCGCACGATTTCTCCTCTCATTGGGCGATATTATGATGATTTTTGTTGTTGTTCAAGCACGTTTGTTTGTGTGTCTTCCGTGAAAGGGAATTCATCTAATTTTTATTTCATCTGTTGATGTCATTGCAGGTTCCATCCGTCAGAAGTGGAGTCAGTCAGAACGAGGATACTGAATATTGGAGCCATTTCCGAATGCAGCGCAGTTCCTTGGAGATCGTCGTGTCACCCGTACGGAAAGAATCGTCGCAGCGACCCGGAATGGCGATGCCTCGCTGGCAGGTCTGTAAACAACCCGGAATAATTCACATCAATTGCAGTTTGCCACATTTTCTTTCCGTTTATATAATAAGAAATGAATTCATCCGCATTTTTGACGCGAACAAAAAAAAAACATTTGGTGGCTGCACTGTATTTTTTCTCGGCCCAGCATTTTTTTTTTTTATCGTCTACGAATGATTCACTTCAGTTGACTTGGCCTTGAAAAATGTTCAAAGAGTTTCAACCGAAAAAATTTTACATTTTTAAAAATGTGCTTAAAATTCAGAGCTAGATTCATATTAAAAAAAAAATAAGGCATGTTTCAGATTGTCCAAAAAAATGTTTTCTGTTCATATAGAGCGCTGAAAATTAAAGCGCTTCGTAGACTCGGGGATGTTTTACATGTTCCCATATGCAGTATCTTCAATACGAACATAATACGAAATAGAGTATATTCACGAATATTGGTCTCAAAAATCAGGGGGTGTTTCATATTTCGTGACATTTTGAATTTGATGTCTCAGATACGTGGTTAGACTTTCAAGTGAAATTTCCTTTTTAAAACACCTAAAACCAGATATTAAGTTCATGGACAAATGGGTTAGGATCTTTATATCCCCTTTACAAGTGAATAAAGAAATTGAACGAGTAAACTGAGCTCGACCAGAGTCATCAAATGTATCTGATTGTCAATTGAGAGAATGGATGTTATCTGACGTCGAGCCTGTAAAAGGGGCAATTTTTCGTTTCATTTTTGATGCACCAAGATTGATGTGCAAAAAATATTATATTATGCCGAGTTTTACATTCAAAAACGGTACTTTTTATTTAATTCTTATTTGCGTCGGTCGTTCGAAAGTATACTCAGAAAGCTCTTGTACCGGTACTTTCTCAAGGATTTAATGCCTCGACGTACTCTTCGCGGAACGTTTTTTTTTTTTTTGGAAAATCAAAATTTCCTGCTTCATGAAGATGTCGTGGCATCTGTTTATGGCAGACTTTTTTCCCCAGTTTTGCGCAGATCGAAATAGCCGTTCTTGTTCAAGACTCTGGAGTCTTTCACGCACATTATTATTTTCCAAGTTGTTGGCATCGTAGTGTATTCCTGGGGTGGATCTGGTGTGTTGCAGTGATCATTCTGGATATGGTTTTATTCGCATTTTTATTATTGCGTATTATTGCCTAATCTGATAGTCTGAATTGATCGACAACCTTCCCGTTCGAGTATTATATGTATATGTAGCATCGTCATGCTGGCGATGACTGACGGAGGAAAAAAATCTCGGGGTTAAATATTAAAGCCTCTCGTGTTCCTTCCAACTCGAAGACGATCGGGTCTTTCTCCATTCGCCCCCCCCCCCCCCCCCCCCCCCCCCCCCCCCTCCCCTTTTTTTATGATGGAGCAAGCGAATTGGAAGATCTTATCGAAGCCCAAAATCCGATACTGAAGGATCAGGGAAAGAAAGTAGATTATCGCACGCCTAGTCGATGAGATGGATGCTTCATCAGCAGTGTTGAAGTACTGAATGGAGTTTGTATTTTTCATTTCATTTTTTTTTTGCGCAGGCCGTGTAGGGTTCTGGTGAAGCTGAGCGACTTCAGGGGAGAACCCGCGACGTCGGGTGGCGCCTTAGACGTGCTGAAAGCGGATTTGCAGCCAGCTCATCCCATGGTGGGTCGCCCTCCCACGCAGATTGACCCCGTGCGACCCGGTGAACTGGAAGTCAGCTTTTCTTTGCCGACCGAAGGCGACTACTTCCTCGGGCTGACCTTGTTTGATCATCACATCAACGGAAGTCCAATCAAGGTAAAGTGCGGTATTGCATGATACAGTACACTGAAATAACGCTTCGCTCGTCGTTGAAATACCGACGAAAGGCGACACTGTCAGAAGAAACTCTCCCATCCCTGATTGTCTTGACGCCGTTCTTTCATTTTTTTCTGGAATATTGAAAGGTTTTAAATATTTTGAAAGCTCTAAGCAAATCGTCGTTTGCAAGATGTCCTTTCTTTTCCAGTATAAGAGTTTATGAGCGTTTTATGAGGATATTATCCTCTTGAAAGCTACGATCAGTTCCCCTCAGCAATGTTCCCAGTGAAAATGGATGCTTTCTGTTAAATTATATAAGTTTGAAGTAGAGATTAGCAGGGTTTTCTGTCTTTCATGGCATTTTCTGACCACTGTACGTTCGAATTACAGAATGACTGCACAGGGTTCAGGAATCAAATCGTGGAAAGTAGAAGAAAACTAAATTATTTCCCGAGCAATTAGTATAGATTCATCGAAAATGCTTGACGTCACGCGAGAACATGCACATTATTCATTAAATGGGGAACTTTTAATATTTTTTCAATATCACATCCGGTTGAAGGAAAATAAGATTCAATCAACTTCAAAGTACAGTAAATAGGTCTCGAAAATCCTTTAGCCTCTTTATTAGTTTATAAATAAAAGTTCGACGAGGCTAACATTGAACCAAAAAAGTATCTCACTTATTTTCAATTACTGTGGATGTTTCTGAGATGAGGGAGTAAAACACATCATTCGAAAGCATCAACTGCTTTTCATAATTTCAAGCTTGACGGCTTTTGTGGTTTGCGAATAAAAATAATGGCGAATCATTTCTCATCGGTTTTATTTTAAATATTTCACATTTAGCAAGAGTAGAATGTCTGGTCCGTTTTGGAGTGCTTCTCCCGAATTTTATATTGAAAATATTCAAATATCGTTTGATCGTATCTGATATAAGTACTGTAGGTGTCTTACCTCGGAAATATTTTATGACTCCTACTGATTCCGGCGACTCAACGCAGGTATTTCAATACAATTTTGAAAATACAGTAGTTCTTCCATCGAGATTATTCCTTGTTTGAATTAACAGAGGAGACTTGAAGTGTGGATTTTTGCTTAGATTTTTCCTCGAGAATTTGGAAATCAATTGACTTTGATTTCTATCTTCTTTCTAAATATTAAATTTATTGTAACAAGCTGGGGGTGCCCAGCCACACCTGGGCAATGGTTGGTAAAATTAATAAAATCCTATAACTAAAAAATACCCAAAAACTACCCTACCCTACACTAATACCTACCCTATGCAACAGTGCAACTTTTTAAATTTATTATAATTGGTGGTAAATATTGTCACGTCGTTAAATAATGGGATTATTTTCGTCGTTTTAGGCTGGAATTGGCTGAGCTTATAGTACTGCTAATGTTCTTTTAAATCACAGCTACCGACTTGAAGACGCCAGGAATATAATCTGAAGATAAGAACTAAGTTTCATCTGAATCAGGTTCATGGTTTTCTTGTATCACTGCTGGTTCGTTTTTTTCTCGATTCGAACTCCTGATTCTCGAGTCGTTTGTCGACTGGTGAAACCTGGATTAGATTCCTGTTAAGCAGGATATTATTTCTTTGTCAACAATGACAGTTTCGTTTAGTAGAACTCAAGACTCAGCTCAAGTAGTACAGCAATCTTATCTACCAAAACTTCATTTCCTGCGACGAGGGCTCTAGAACAGAACGGAGAAAACTGATTATATGCGCAACAACTCCGACAAAAAAAATTCTAGCTCAATTTTCCAAAATGCATGTCCAAGATGAACTCTTTGAAAATAAATTAAGCAGTGTGGGACGGGTTCCGAACTCTAAAACGCGCGTTATTGAATTCTATTGTGCGAAAGTGTCAACACATTCAATCGCTTCGATTTTTTGCCTTGTCACTTATTGTCGTATGCGTTTGCGCTTATCAGTACAAGAGCATTCGGTTTTCATGCTCACGTCCCTCATGTAAGTTGTCGATTACACTTCGTGCCTCACTGTTAGAAATGCAATCGCCAGCACAAGAAGCATTCCTGATGTTGACGGGCATCAGTCAAAACTTCGGAAATTTGCTGCGAAATGCGCTTATCCTTTGAAGTTTGCGCATTTTTGAATTAATTTTCCAAGAAAACGCTGGTCTGAGGAGTGATTTGACTTTACAAGACCGGGTTTAATATTCGGAAATACGCGCGAGAGCTTCTGGAGTTTATATTATTACAGCTTATCTACATAATATACAGTGCAATTGACAAAATTATTCAGTGCTCTAGTTACCGTAGTAAAATATACGGTAGTAATTACAATCAGTTGTGAGTGTACTGTTGAATATTTGCATGAGTGCGAAAAATGTTTCTCTCCAAAAATGTACTTGAAGGGGGTTCAACATATTTTTATGACTATTTTGTAGCAAGCAAAATCGTATTTGAGCATTTTAAATATAGTTTTGAGGGAAAGAAAGATTAATGCCGTCAGAATGGTGCTTTTCGCCCAAACCGAGTTTAAAAACAACGCTAGTCATTCGTCCAAAATTTCAACAACAAAATAGCCGAGGCAGTTGGAAGGGAGATGAACAATCAAACTTATGTACATTAGTGTATGTTTCCTATTTAATGTACCTTAGTTTCCGAGTTTATCATATTGGTAATGTTCAAACTTTTGAGTCTTCATTTATGAAGCAAACCTGATGCTACAGTATCAGTATATGAAGTCGATTAGAAGAGCCC
>CAJPEX010006321.1:0-13043 GCA_905338405.1 Notodromas monacha | reverse complement strand
TATGGACAATCCATGTCAACCATGGAAGTTACGAACCTTCCAGAGGATGTGGACATGAACGATCAATCAAAAACCCAGTCACATTTTTGTTTTCCTCGTGGGGAAAAGGAAAAACAAACTTTTTGTATCATGGAAAAAAAGGCATGAAAGATAAGTAGTACCCAGTGGCCAGTCGGTGTTCAGCTCATCTCCATACGCCACACTTTACTGGTGACTTTTCTTTTGATGGATTGTCCCTGACTGCATTAGATATGTGTCATCGATTAAACTGAAGTGTTTCTCTTCCTTTTTTCAACGAAAATAAATCTTGCCACGCAAAACTGGAATTTTAAGCTGTACGTTGTGAAACTGTATAATTGCATTTCAAGGTGGAAAAAAATGCGTCGGGTTATTGAGCAAATATACGAGGGCGGTTTTAAAAGTTTCGTCATTTTTTGTTGGAGTTCTGTTGCATAGTTTCACTACTGAAATTGCTGATTACCCTGGTGGTAATAATCAAAAAATCTTTGAACAATTTTTGAGATCCGACGGCTATTTTCCAATCGACGACATTTTAACGATTTAAATTTTACATTACTGTTGAATTAATACCAGCTTTAATGAAAATCTTGAGACAAATTCCTAGAATTGACAACCATTTTCCATTGAACAAAAAATCTAAAATTAATTTTTTTGCCGATGCCAAATGCGAAGGTTTTATCGAAATGTCAGTCGGCGCGCAAAAAGTTCTCCGTAAAAGCCTGGAATCTATTATTCTTCTGTAGAAAATAAATCTTGCCACGCAAAACTGGAATTGTGAAACTGCATAATTCCGTTTCAAGGTGGAAAAAATGCATCGGGTTATTGAGCAAAAAAAAGGAGGGCTGTTTCAAAAGTTTCGTCATTTTTTGTTGGATTTCAGTTGCATAATTTTACTCATGAAATTGCTGATTACCCGTGGGTTAATAATCAAAAAATCTTGTACAGAAAAATTTCTTGAGGCAATTTCCGAAATTCGACAGCAATTTTCCAATCGACGATTTAAATTTTATATTTTTCAACCAATGCTGGCTTTATAGAAAATCTTGAACAATTTCCGAGATCTGACAATCTTTCTCCATTGGATGAAATATTTGAATCTCGATTCAAGTTTTTTTTCTTCCGATGCCGAATGCGAAGGTTGTTTCGAAATGCCTGTTGGTGCACAAAAAAATTCACCGAAACAACACAAAATTTAAAACAAAGGGAAACGAACGGGGGTCTGTTTTTATTATTGAACTGTTGTTTAAACCGGAGAACTTGATTTCAATGTAACTGTTCTCTGAAAATTTATGAACCATCCCCTCCTTTAATATCTTTCAAGTGTGTTCTATTGTTCCACGAAAGAAGGGAAGCCAGGATTTCTGAACAACTTTTAAAAGGTCAGAGAAAAGTGGGCCGTAGGAAAAACAGATTTTATGATGGAGGGTCCAAAATTCATGCTTTTGTTTTGCAATCGCGGAGTGCATTAAATAAGAGGCAAAAAAAAGTGAGCAATGAACTTTAGTCAATGGTTTTCTGGGTCAGCAATGTTGTTTGCTTGTGCCTTTCTAGTTGTTTTTTTTTTCTCCCTTCCTCGCAGTACTTTCCCCTTCGTTGAAGTTTAATTTACATTCGTGATTTCTCGTTAACCCCGATTGCATGAGTCGAAGTTACGCGTGAAATTAGGTTAAGCAAGTAGTAAACAAGTGGCTACGCATTAATGTAGCAGAATTTTGCATAAATAATAACTAGATAACTTGATACAGATAATCAGGGCTGGTGAAAAAAAAAATTATTTGAAGAAAGTTTGAATCGTACTGGTGCCCAAAAAAGGTCGAAAGTCTCCTGCTGAGTTGGAGTCATCTTCCGTTGCATTCAGAAACTCAGCAGGAGGTGAGATGAGATTATAATAAAATAAAGGGGGTTCCTGTGGTTGTAATTTTATTCACCCAACATTAAATGAGACAAGGAAGATGGATTATGATAAGAAGTGATGCTTCTGCGATGGGGTTGGGCTTTTGCTTAATCCAGTTATCTAGGTTGCTTCAGCCTCTTGATGGAAAGTCCTTCACTTGCTTCATCTAATTTTAACCTTAGATAACTCTCGGGATTTTTTTTTTCGGTTATGGAGGACGATTTGTATCAACGTCGAATACAGACATTTGAATTGAGTTTTGGTGGAAATGATCTGATTTTACTTTAAGCTCGAATTATCGCGACGGAATTTCCACGCCACGAAAAAAATCCCTTTAACTAGTTCTAACTTTTTTCACTTATCGGTGGAATACTATTTAAATTTCGTAAATTTTTGATGTACTGACGGAATACCTAAGCGTGGAAGAGGCTCTTGATGTCTCGTCAGTTACTCAAAACAATTTCACGGAATTCGAAATTCGAAACATTTATCAATAGGAGGAAATGTATCCAAGTTCAAAAAATCCGATGGTCAGTCCATGATCAAAATTCTTGTAATGTCGGATTAATCCATGATATTCTAGCGAGATGAGAAACTTCATATTGCTGAATTGATTTTTCTATTTTCGATTCGAATTTTCAAAAGTACGTTCTGTATACAATAGAATCTCGTTACTACGAATCTCGCATTAATGCGTACAACGGATTTGTTTTCGGTCTGCGAGCCATAGCCATCATGTTTTTTTATCATTCGTTTTAAGGAATTCAATTTTAAACCGAAGCTCTTTCAAGGTCCCAAATGCTTCGTTGTAACGAGTTTTTGTTGTACTGTATATCACATAAATGGATTTGTTTTTTGGTCCCTATTCCATAGCCATCATGTTTTTCTACATTCGTTTTAAGGAATTCAATTTTAAACCGAAGCTCTTTCAAGGTCCCAAATGCTTCGTTGTAACGAGTTTTTGTTGTACAGTTCATCACATAAATGGATTTGTTTTTGGTCCCTGTGCCGTAGCCATCATGTTATTTTACATTTTGTTTCAAGGAATTATATTTTATACCGAAGCTTTTTCAAGGTCCCTAATGCTTCGTTATAACGAGATTTTTCTGTACTGCATATCCAGGTGGACTCTCAGCAAAAATCGTGTCCACGACGATTTTCTCCGTATAGCGAATTCATGGGTTTCAATGGTTTTTATTTTGAAGAACGAAATACTCTCTGCAGCAACTATTTTTTCTGGTTACTTGAATTTAGTCCACCTGTGTATAAATAATATATATTCGTGCATATTTTTTAGATTACGAGTACAGTATTAGATAATATTCGTGCAGTCGAAAGACGCCTCTTCGAGGTCGATGAAGAAAGCGGGTGCCTTTTAATAAGCCCAGTGTCCCGAGGGTAATAAAATGAGGCAGTAATGAGATCCTTTCCGGCACCAGCGGGGGGTTCGGATTGAGCAACCCGAGGTTTCATTCATCCGAATCCTACGGAGATGAATCACCGGGGACGGTTCTCAAAGTTCTCTAATCTCTAATTATGGAATGAAAATTACGTCATTGACTTATCTTGAGATATGCATTTATTTTTGTGGAGTTTATTCAGCAAAAAAAAAATCATGTTCCGACTTGAAATCGACGATTATTTTGCAGAATGCGAGCGGATTTTTAGAGTATCTCCGCAACGGAAGAAGTTGAACCGTCACACTTGCGGATTTAATTTAAAAACAAAATAAAGCAATTAGACGAAAATCAAATTAAGTATAATACAAACGTCTTGAAATTCTCATTGAAATTCCGTCCATTTTAAAAAGGTTACCTGAAAATCGGTCATCAATTTAACTTCGAATTTGTCAATGTACAATTTCAGATACTGTATTTCAAAAATTTAAGGTGGCAGTCACGTGCTATCGAAGTTCGTTTCAGTTAAATGCGTTTTCATTTGAAGAATTCCTGAAATTCTTCCTGTTATTAGAACAGATTACATTTTTGTCCACGTTTGACAATATGATAAAATAATTTCTGACGCCTGGTTGAACGAATGATTTTTTTCCAGTTCGACGTAAGAAAACAAAAATCTTAGAATCGATCTTACGCATTCGATCAAGTGCAAGCTATAAGATAAAACCCAGTGAGCAGTGAAGTGATCAGTTTATGAAGAGGCAAGAAAGTGCATCATTCATCAAACAGTTTTTGCTTGTCACCCCCCAAGCTTTGGTGCCCCAAAGCGTAGACAAAGGGAAGTGGTTCCAAGTCAATTGCACAAGTATGAGAAAGCTGTACGCTCGTTTTTGGGGCCCAAGCTGACGGCGGAGGAAACGTAGTAATCGGTGTAACAAATCTCTTCTCTCCGTGGGGTTTTTTTTTGTGTGTGTGGCTTCACTCAATTTAAATATTCATTGCAACGTTAAATCTCATTCCCTTTTTGGCAGAGAAGTGAGAAAGGTGTGACATCTGCGAGGCTCATGAATCCATTCTGCAAAATCTGTCGGTCCTCTTAATTCTGCGTGAAAATCACAGAAAAATTCAAATGTGCCTCGAGCGGTTGTTTCAGCTTTAAATTTGTATAAAGTTTGAGAATTTATGCGTTGCTCGCTAATTTCTGGATTTTTCAGCGCCTGAATTTATCCCGGGAATTCAATTTGTTGCGACTGTGACTTTCAACAGAAATTCAACACTTTTTGAGTCGTTTTAAATGGGTATATTAAAAATATGCCAAACACTGCATCATGTATTTAAAATTCGAAAAACGCTTCTTTATTCGTCTTGGCCAATCAATTTTAAAGCAGGAACCAGGAATAATATATTTAGTCAGTAAAAAGGCCAATTCTTCATTTATTATTATGCGAAACTTTCGACCGACCTGAGGTCAATTAGAGCTCGATAAAACCTTTTTCGAAGGATTCTTTCATGGAGAATATTTGATTTTCGATCATTTTCACAATATATGAAATTATCCTAAAGAGCGATTAAAATAAACGTCAGAGCCTGTCTAAACCGCTCTTCAGGTAGTGGCCTTAGAAGCAGCTCCTCCCTTTCTTAGTTGAGTCCTCTGACGTCAGTCAAACTCCCTTGACTCAACTTTTCCACTGGCGGAAATTGTGAGTACTTTTTTTTTTAATCGAATTTATTGAAATTTTTAGAGGTGTTGGACAAGCTTAAAAATTGGCTGCTGTTATATTCGCAATTCGGCTGCGGTACTTCCGTGAAATCGACGTGAATAGCTTCTTTAGGGAAACAAGAACCGATTACAGTTGGATTTATTACGGTTGCATTATTTTTATTACCGTGTCTCGGGAGAAAACTGAAATGAAAATCAATTCGTTGAAGTCAAAAAAACAATTTTACTCCTATTTAATTTCCGTACCGGGGTTTAATTTCGCGAAAAATGGATCTCAGACGAAAAGTGTTCGTTTTTCAAGAGCTAAATTTTGGAGAACTTCAAGTTGAGAACTTTCATTTCAGAAAGTCACACTGAACACGATTTGAAAAATTTCATCAGCTGTAGTTGAAATTTTCGATTTTATCAGGACATTTGCCAGTTTTCATGAAAAGCGCTGCCGAGCTTCTGCATTTAATCAATGCGTCCTTATCAAATTTTCAGGATTTTAAATTTATCACAGCGTAAAAAAACCCCGAAATAAACCCTGGAATTTTATTAAGGATTATTTAGGTCTTCTTTGAAGACATCGTTGCAAAAATCGAATCAGGTCATTGAAACCTTACAAGAAGCCATCTCATTTGAGGGGGCTCCGATCGGAGATAAAGCTGGGAATTAATTTTGCTTGCCACTTTCTATAACGTGGAGAATATAACGCGAACAATGGGTAAAATGAAGACGATATGGATATCAAAAGCATCTCGGGCCATAAATTCACTGATTTCGCTGCACGAAATCGGGGTTTTGCCATTTTCTTCCTTTAACCCCGTCGTCATTTTTAGTACACGATATGTATATATGTTTTTTTTGTTAATTTTCAAATCCACGTGAAATCTCCCGCAACAAATGGGTGTTCGGAAGGAGGCAAAACAGAAACGTGACAAAATGCGCCGCCCGCAGATTTTCCATCCTGCGGAAGTTTTCACGCCCCACTTCTTGAAAATCCGGCGTTTAATTTTTTTTCCCCTGACATTATTCCGTTGAAAATGAAAATTGACCGGGATTTTCCGAGGTATTAAAATCAATCGAAGTATGTAATGTCGATGAGGTTTTTCCCCCCGCATACAATGTGCCGAAGATCATTTCTTTTTAGTCTAGCAATTAATGCGCCTCAATTTTCCGCCGAATCGCGAAAAATTTGATGCACATTTTTAGATAATTTCAGTGAAATTCAGTCCAACGAAAATTTTTATTCTTCGATTATTCAAATGAGGCGAAGGTTCATTCCTCTTTCAAGAGTTACTTTTTTATTATAAGTATTAAAGCATGACTGAATGGCTAAAAAAAAAGAAACAGAAACGTTTTATCGTATAAGAAATTTATTCAAAAGATTTAAATATATAGTGAATAACCTGATGAAATTGAACTTTATGATGCCTGTCCCATTAATAATACCAAATCACATTCAAGATTCCAGCGATTCATGAGGAATGTTGATTGATGTTAATTTCCCGAAGAATTCATTTCATTGCACAATTTAGACGTTTTACGAATGATGTATACCTGAAGTTTCGCTCACCGTTTTGTGATTAAATTGAATCTATCTCATTAATTATTCCGACTTTCTGTGCTATTTCCCCTCCTCATCGACATGAAATGGTTTTCAAGAAAACTGCTTTTTCCAGTTCCGGGATCGAAAAAGTGCGTTAATTTATTTCCGGAATACTCACAAAGCACGTTGCAAATTTTTTTAGAACGAAATCAATTGAGAGAAATGTTTAAACACATAATGGTCGAACATTTTTTTAAAATGCTGTATTTCTATTAGCTCATGGGGAAAGAGTTGTTTTTCCATGTGGGGTTTTGTTGCTCGGTGCTTTGGTTTAATTGTTGAGTCTTAAGTCTATGCAAAGTGAACCACGTTGGTCAATCTGGGGTCCGGTTCTTGAGGAATGTCGTCGTATTGATTGAATAGGAATCTTGATCAAGGAAGGAAGAGGCGTAAATCTGGGTTGACACATGTTCGGTGGGGGGAGGGGAATTTGCGGATCGCAGTGTCGGAATGCTGCCTTGAATTTGATTTTGGAAAACAATTTTTTACATCCACAGTGAAGCTTTAAACAAAAGTTTTTAGGCTTCCTTTTTTCTTTCCTTCAGGTGAGTGGTAAAATGGTATTTACGTAAAATTTTACATCGGAAATAGAAAAAACTCCTTACAGTTTCCACTGAACTCGAACCAAAAAGTCAACGCGCTCTTCAGTCAATTTGAAACCTGGATTTCTTTTAATTGTTTTTCGTTAACAGCTTTCTCGAATGTTCATCATTATTCTTCGGGATTTTCGCGTTACCACACACACAAAAAAGAATCAGCTTCGTGAAATTCTTGGAACAATTGATGCCTGTCCCAGTGGAAAATACTCCCTTGTGATGCCCTTGAACAGCCATCAGAAAACATTGTCCAGAAGCAATGTGTTACCTCAAAAAAATTTAGTTGTTGCAAATAGAGAGAGATGTCGCTCATGGGAGTCATAAGAGCTCTTACAAATTTTCCCATGAGCTCTTGGACACTCAGTGCCAAGATGTCTGCTCCAAAGTGCCTGGTATCCCGAATTACGCCTTCAAATTCATCCTTCAACTGTCAAAATCGTCTGCTTTCACTTGTCAAAATCATTCATGGGCTGTTGATCAGGACTTCTGCACTGCTCTGTTCAAATCTTCAAATATGTCTGCTTCCTTGGTCAAGCAAAGTGTTTTTTCCCCCATTGAAGTCAAATTTGGCCAACAAACTTTTGTCTGAAACCAATTAAGTTTGTTGACCGAGCATCTCATGTATTCATCGAGTCAAATGAACTGGAGACAAAACCGTGATGACTGAAGGTGTGATGCTTTGGTACCTTGGAGAACTTTGTACTGATATTCAGTTTGGTGATTTTCAGTGGTCGTGTCATTATGCTCTAGATTTTTGCATGTGAGCTCTTGGACGTGCAATTGAAAGGCGTCAATCTCTTCGTGCTGCTTTATAGCAAACCTGTTCATCTTCCAAAATACTAAAAGTATAGTTTTAAAATGTGTGTTAAAGATACTGTACCTTCAACTGTTGAACGTGTGATTTCCTTCGACAGATTTTGCTCTTATGAGTTCTGATATACTCTGAGATTTTACGTCCTTCGAACTCCCGAATGACAGATGGAAATTCCGTATTACTTGTGCCGTCTTTGATAGCAATCATCAGACATGTCTTCCATTCAAAGAATATCTCAAGTGATCATGTCATTTAGCTCTAGATGTTTGCGTTTGAGCTCTTGGACATGAAATTGTAAGACTTCAGCACCAGAGCATTTGAATTATGTTTCGTGCTGCTTTGCAAAAAGTCCCTGCAGACCTGTTTTTCTTCGAAAAAAAAATGTAAATACGATTTTTTTTCGTAGTATGACTGGAAATCAGTATAAAAATATTTTATATAGTCGAAGATAAACCTTCGACTGTTGAACCTGTGAATTCATTGATTGATTTTAATCTTACAAATTCTTGAATGCCTGATATATCCCGAATTACTCCCACGGAAGTCCAGTACATCTTGTGCCTGTTACGCTCTTTGATAGCAATCATCATGACATGTCTGCGTCCAGTCAAAGCATATCCGGAAATAGAAAATGGCCATCTTATTTATGCTCTAGATGCTTGCACGTGAGCTCTTGGACATGCAATTGCAAGACATCAGTACCAGAGTTGCTTTACAAAAAGCCCTCGACGACCTTTTTTTCTTCGTAAATACGTGTTAATACGATTCCTTCTGGAGTGTGACTGAAAATTAGTAAAAAAAATGTAAATTAAAGATACCTTCAGCTGTTGAACGTGTGACTCCATTAGTTGATGGATTTTGCTCTTAAAAATTCGCATATACTCCTCCGTCTGTACGTCGTTCGAACGCATGATATCCAAAATTTCAGACGTGGAAATCAGTATTTCTTGTGACCCATTCGCTCTTTGATAACAATCATCAGACATGTCTGCTTCCATTCAAAGAATAACCGGAAATTCAAAGTGGTCATGTACACATGAGCTCTTGGACATGTGTAATTGAAAGACGTCAGCCCCACTGCAATTGAATCAACTCCCAAAACCTGCTTTCCTTCAAAAATGCGTCTCAAAACGATTCCTTTTGGATCATGGTTAGTATACAATTAGTATAAAAACGGGTTTTACCTTCAATTGTTGTACGTGTGAATCCAGAGATGGATTTTGCTCCTATACAAAGTCGAATGTGAGTTTGTACGACCCTCAAGCTCCCAAATTAAAACCCCGAAATTTCAGTACTTCTTTTGCCTCAATCGCTCTTCCATAGGAAAATCATGGGACATGTCTGCTTCCATAGTTCAATGAGTATACCCGTGGATTCAAAGTACAGTTTTCTGACAAGATACAGTACCGACAAGCATATAAGAGTTGGGTCACGGATGAGTCACATNTTTTTCTCTCTTTTCAATCAACTGACCCTTTTTTGTCTGTGTATCGATTTTTAATCAATTTCATCCGATCATAATGAATCAAGTTTGATGATCGTCGAATTGCTTTTTCTCCCTGAAAATTTTACGAGTCCGATCGTAATAAAATACCGGCACGGAAGGATCGTTTGATAGTGGTTAATTTTGCAATTAGCATGTCCTGACGTAGAAGGTTGACTTTAATTCACGCAATGTTCTCCCGTACTCGATTTGATCGCATTTATGATTTACGATTATTCGACCTTTTGTAAACCCATTTCCATGTCTAAGGGATATTTTGTAAAGGGTTTTATTGACGTTGCTGCGAAGTTCGTTTCCAGTGTCGAATGACGAGAAAGGGATGAGACCAAAAGTTTTTTTCTGTTGGAATTTTGGAGATTTAGGGCAGTAATCCTCCCTTTTTTATGAGGGATTTGCCCTGATTTTTTATCGTTGTTGGGTTCATGAGTGAGATTGATGGCGTAGTGTTGAGTGTTTTCGTGCGTGGAATTGAACTCGGCACCCGAGGGGCAAGTTGATGCCTTAAGCTTTCTCAGGGCAGAAAGAGCCACGAGGATTTACTGCGATTGTGGTCAGTTCCAAAAGTTCTGTACATTATGGCTGAACATCGAGTGATAAGATTTTTTTTTAGAATTCTGAGCCTGATGGATGCAGTGAAAAAAAATCCTAAAAGTTAAGTACAATATTTAATGCTTGACTAGAGTTGCCATACGTGTGCAGCATTACGATTTTCGATTTGAATTGAGTTGAAAATTATTTTTGACCGTCGTAATTGAGCTGTTTTCACTCGGTTTGTGAATGGAAAAATAACGTTAATGTCATCCGAGAAGTATTTAAGTATGACCGAATTTTTGTTTCAAGGTCTAGCAGAGGTAAATAAATTTTTTAAAGAAGTCATTCCAAATTTTTCAAGAAGCCTCATTTGCTGTTGCGGACTAATTGGCACGCTCTTTTTCACTTGCATTATTATTTTTGTATCACGAATAAATTAATTATAGATTCCTAGGCTAAATTATGGCATTCTGAAAACTCGGATAACTTAGCGAATTTTCGTAATTGCCAAATTCGTCGAATGTGTGGAATAAGAGCATATTTGAGTCCAAAAAATGAAATAAAGCTCCATCAATGACACAATCGGTTGAATATTGAATTACATCTGAAATCTTTCGCGTTTTGAAAAATATATATTTTATTTATTTTTTATCAAGGCATTTGTTTTGATTCTTGGTGTGCATTTTAATTTATCATTAGTTTATTTGACTGTGTGGAGTGAAATATTTTCTCACTAGCATTTTTTTTTTCAAATGAGCTTTTCAGGAATCTTTTCCGCTTTAATATGTTTGTATCACAAATAAATTAATTCATATTGAAGAAATGCAAAAAAAAAATGGAAGGGAAAATTACGGCATTCTGAAAACTCTGATACATTTTTCGATTTTCGGATTCGATAAATTTCTTGAATGCAGAATAAGAGCATATTCAAGTCTAAACAATTAATAGTAATATCTTTCCATGCATGACCCAATCAGGTAAATTTTGGAATTAAATCTGAGAATATCTTCATTTTTAAAATTTTCATTACGTTTTTTTATTCGTTTTTTAATTTTTCATTAAACTTTTTGACTGTGTGGAGGGAAATCTTTTCTTGGCATTTTGTTCAAAAAATATTCCTGCGTTATCGAATATTGAAGTGACTGGGTTTCGTCACTAAGAAAATTCACGGAGCGATTTTATTTTTAATAAACGAAGTCAGTGGTACCTTACAAAAATGTTTTTAAGTATAAATTCTCTGTTGAACTTCAAGATGGTTCCTTTGCTTTTCTTCCCGAGGGGAAACAGTCTTTATTCAAAAGAAGAAAAAGCGTGACGGACCTGATTTCTTGCTTATATAGCTGCTGCTGGTCTCTGACGTAACTCGATCCACGAGTTTTTGCTCCCCCCTCTGGGTCGAGTTTCAGGTGACTAGAGATAAAAACTACTCGCCTGCTGGTTTTATTTTTTATATTTATCATTATTATTTTTAAAATATAATTTTCTCCCTTGACGAGGTCCTGCCTATCCATTATTTTATTTTTTATTTCTTTTCGCGGTCTCGGTGTCGGCCATAACAACCGTGACACTGTGCATTTGAGACCTTTCGCAATGCGTTTTGTTTGAGAGAACTGTGGTTCTTATATTCGAGGGTGGACTGGCATAAGAGCCGTTTTTTGAGGGTGGACAAGGTTTGTGATGATGTTTATTTATTGAAGATTTAACTGCTTCAAAAATGTGCGTCGAAATTTAAGGAACGTCGGACTGCTGAGGTCGTTACGAAAGTTTTAATTTGTAAAATTAGTTAATCTTTTACAGCCTTCAGAAGGAAGAAATCAAAAGGATCCTCTCTGCTTAAATGTTCAGGTTGGCTAATATTACTCCCGTTAATCCTCCAACAGGAAATAAAAAATATATAAAAGACTATATTTTTTCGCGGGTGTCATAAAAAAAGAAAGAATTGCACAACAGAGTCAGGAAATGAAATCACCGAGTAGTTTGTGATGGAACTCTTTTTCAAAGACAACAAAAATACTGGCAGTGCCTCAGAAAAATTTTTGCGCATGATGCAATCACTTGCATTGCAACATATTAAAGTAGCCATTTCATTTTAAAAAAAGGAGCTACAGACTTTTTTACGTAGTCTCAAATTCAAGCTTGAGATGTTTCCTAATTTTTTGGTGATAGCGTTAAAATTGATCCAACTAATTGATCTTGAGTTATTTTATCAAACTAAATTTTTTTCCGTTATAAATCTCCAATGTAATGGGAAACTTGCAACCAAGATTTATATCTCACATGCTTGTGGTGCAACAGGGCCTTCGAAAAACCTAGTTCAGTAAATCATGAATGAATTTAATTATGCAACATTTATTTTAGGGAAATCCGGAGCAAAGTTTTTGATAAGAGGGAGAAAGATTTGATTATTTTTGAAGTATGCAAACAAGCAGGAACGCATGCATTTTATTTCCAGGGAAATTTTGCTGAACCCATGAATAAAATTATTTCCCATGTTGATCTTTGGTGAACAGGAAATCCATGCAATGATGCACTGTATATCGTATTCGCTATAAAAAAAATTCACGAAACAAGACAGAAATTCACGTGCTTTTCGAGTCCAGCGCGAATAAAAAATCCCAGTTTATTTTCTTGACTATTTATTTTCAACTTTGGAACTTTCAGCGTTGGAATTTTCTGTCCAATGCACAAACCTGCGACTGTTGATTTTGCGGGAATCGGGGCAAGAAATTTAGCGTGGAAGAATTAGTGTCAAGAGTATTAATTTTTGTGAAAAAGCTAGGTGCCATTTTTCATTGAGGAAGAAAGCTTGTTCGTTTTATTTTAGGGAAACACGGCGAATTTTTAAGCTATTTTTATGGAAGTATCATGGAACATTAAGAAGGTTCATTATAAATTTTGCGTTGAACGTTGGATTTTTTTTTCAAGATAAATTATTTCGTGCAGTTTTTCGCGAAGAAATTCGCTGAATGTGGGCG
>CAJPEX010006320.1:0-13048 GCA_905338405.1 Notodromas monacha | reverse complement strand
CGAACCGGGGTTTGTTTCAGTACACGACTCACAACACCCTGTATCCAAATCCGCTTGCCACCACGTCTGTGGACCAGTCCCACGATCAGTTCCATTTTGTCGGACGAATGCTGGGCAAGGTTGGGTTACTTTTTGTCTTGGGCGACTGTTGCAGTCCTTAATAATGTTTTCTAACCCCTTTTTTTGGTTAGGTTACTTTCTCTCGAGTAATATTTAATGGTTGGGTTTTTTATTCCGATGAGAGGAGAGAAAAACGATTCTGTGTTTGGATTACAGTGGATTGACATTTTTTGGAACAGTACTTTCGTTCTGTGGTACTGTATTTTAAAAAGCAGCCTTAAGTGAGATGATAAGGAAAATGAGTTAATTTGCCAGCCGTTCTTTCTTAAAGTAGAGGAACAGTGTCCATCTGTAAGAAACTCTTCCATGCCTTATTTCCTGGACATATTTTCAGCAGTTTTTAAGCAATTGAAGACTACATCTGACTTATTTTCTATGCTATGGAATATCGTGAGCATCTCGTCTCCTATTCCCCATGTGGTTTTCTTTGACTTGAAATGAGTGTACAGTATTTTTTGCTCGGCATTAGATTAGGTAATGATTGTGAGATCAAACTGTTCGTGATGAGTTTTATTGCATGTTGACAATGAATCTCATTTTAGCGAATTTATTTCTGGGCCTCTCCGGTACAGTAATGTAGTCAAAATGATATTTTATGCCTATTTTGATCCGATGTTTCCTCGTAACGAAGGTTTATCTCAGGTCTTGAGTGCTTCTTTATTACAAGATTTTTACTACAGTATAAACACGGTTTCGGAACCTGCTTGACATTCTATCTTGGACTGAATCGAAATTAAAATGACCAAGTCTTTTATGTTTATGGCTTTTTGAATTTTATGTTTTCTTTACAAAAGTCCGACAAATACTCTTGGAAAACTATCTAAACCGCAAGCGGGGAAAGAAGTAACGCGTTAACGACCGACAAGGCATACTCGGCTTTAACCTCCTAAACGCCCTAAACCTGGTTTTAGACAGGAAAAATCTCATGACGTTGATTGATACCACGGATGCGAAAGCAGTTGACGACTTGTCCCTGGATTTTTCCGTTGTCAACAGCCCTCATCTGGGTGTGTCGAATGTGAGTTCATTTTTGCGGAATTCCTCGGTCTGTTTTTAAGACATTTGCGATCTTTTTGGTGATGTCAAAAAACTCCGTTTGCAAATTTAATTGTCATTTGTTCGGCTCCGTTCATTTGGGATTCAATTGTGAGTTCATTTTTGCGGAATTCCTCGGTCTGTTTTTAAGACATTTGCGATCTTTTTGTTGATGTCAAAAAACTCCGTTTGCACATTTAATTGTCATTTGTTCGGCTCCGTTCATTTGGGATTCAACAAAACATGATAATTTTCTTCTGATCGCCCGATGTACCCGTTGAGAACTGTTGCTTGTGATTCCATAGATGTCGCGTTCAAATTAAGAGACGGTTCAATTTAAAACCTTCGCTTTTTTTTTGACGGCAAAGAAAGTGGCGCTCGTCTTCTGTTTTTATTTTTTTTTTATTTTAGCTCGGTTCCTTTGGGTTCCGTGATGAAATTATCATTTTCTTCGGAACGCCCAATGTTTCTATTTCAAAGTGTTGTTCGTTATAGCATAGATGTCGCCTCTATTAAATTGCAAGATAATTGAAGACCTTTTCGATTTTTTGGTGACGTCGACGAAACCCGTTCGCGTATTCAATTATGAACTGTTTGGCTCCGTTCCGTTGGATTCTATTCTGAAGTGGTCATTTTCCTTTGAACGCCCGATATTTTTGTAAAAAAAATGTTCATGCATCTAATGAAACGTTGCCTTAATTAAACGGCGAATCACTGGAAGACCTTTGTGATTTTTGTAAAATAATTAACGAAAGCCGTCTTCATACTGTATTTGATTATCACCTGATTCACTCCGTTTCTTTGGGCCATCATAAAATGACAGTTTTTTTTTACAACGCCCAATGATCCCGTTCGTTATTGCATAGATGTCACCTTTGAGGCGACTCAATCTAAGCCCTTCGACTTTTTTTGACGGCCGCGAAAGCCGTCTGCTTATTTATTTACTGTCTCATTGGTTCTTCTCTGTTCCTTCGGGTTGCATCACGAATTGTTCATTCTGTTTGAAGCGCCCCGTATTCTCTTTCCAAAATTGTTTCGTGATTAAATAGATGTCGCCGCAATTTTTCTGAATTGGATCCAGGTCGGCTCTCTGCAACGATCTTGTCTACAACGATTTTCTCTGTGTAACGAATTTTATTTCTAGCTCCCATGGGGATCTTTCCCCAAGTTACTGGGTTTTTTTTCAACGAAGTTACCTCTAAAGCACATTTTTTTCATTGATCCCTTGAATTTTCTTGTGTGGAGAATGTCAGAAAAAATCGTACGGAGAGTTCACGTGGATTCTGGACTGCATGTGTAATTGTTGTTGAGTTAGGTTCTGTTGAATAGCTGACTTGGCTCATATCTATGAAAGTCGCGCGAATTCTTTTTTTTTTTTATTGAAGTTCTAGTGCGCATGTGACGAGTAAGCGTGCATATTGTCAATTTATTTTCGAAAATTTTGTTGTAGGTGGTCGGCATCGGCAGTCAGGAAGATTACCAGAGCCCCGTTACAGTGAATAAGCGATTCAAGTACGTGAAAGCGTTTGTGGAGTACAAGTTGGTGGAGGAGATCCGTCGGCCGATGGACAGTCTGAGACTCGGGTTCCACGAAGTAATCGAGCCGTCGTGGCTAGCTTTTTTCCGTTCTCTGTGAACGTCCCCGTAAGGCGTACCGAGTCTGGAACCCTGAAAATCGGCACAGCACGAGAAAAAATCCGCAGCCTTCTTAATGGCACTGCCAGATGAATGGCGCTTTTTTTGGCGGTACGGACAAAGTTCCCCCTCAGGGAAAGGGCACGGATCACGGGTTGAAAGTATGGCAATATGCCGAAGTAATCGAGCCGTCGTGGCTAGCTTTTTTCCGCTCTCCCGATGAACTCATGTTGATCTCTTCCGGCAACCAGGGACCGGTGGACTTGCACAATCTCAAGATGCATACGCAGTATTCTGGTTAGTTCCGTCTTTTGCATTTTTGACCCTTGGATTCCCACTCGATGTTTTAAAATGGGTTTTATATGCGTAGTGTTTGTTACTTGGAAATTGTGTCTTTAAAAAATATTTTAGTTGATTAAAAGTGTATATGCTTTCAACAGGTGGTTGCACCAGTGATCATCCGACCATCGGTTATTTTTGGCAAGTTGTGGACAAATTTTCGTCGGAAGACCGTAAACTTCTGCTCAAATTCATCACTTCATGTTCAAGGCCGCCTGTAATCGGATTTGGGGTGAGAACAGACCTTTTTTTCATTCCTTGTATTTTTCTCTGACGGAAAAAAAATGCAAGGAAGTTTCTAAATTCCTCGCGAGAGCACGAATATGAATTTTTTCGCATCAAGCTTTTAAAATTTTCATTTTATCTACTCTTTTTCTTCTCGGGATTCGCTGAAAGTTTCATGACCGGCATAAAAGCATGGAAGCAGAATTGATCTTATAATTGCTGAAATTTCAGAATTTCTTAAACTCGAAGATCTGACATTTTCGGGTTTTTAACTTCAGGATTATTATTTTTTTGGCAGTGGGGTTTATCTATTTTGTGATGTTTTCCGATGACGTCCAAATTAGAGTTTTCTTGTGTAAATCTAGCCTTGAGTTGGTTTCAGGAAACCTCTAGGCTTTTTTGTGCGTCTGACCTCCTGATAATCAGGTTTTTGACGATTCCGGGAAAACAAAATTTTGTTATCCAGAATTCGTTCTGATCTGTAAATATGTGTTGCCGGCAAACCCCAATGCAATAACAAGGAATTTTTCAAGCTCTGGATCTAGAAAAGAGTTTGATGGAGGAAACACAGAATCATCCCAGGACAGGGGCCGGGAAATCTTGGTAGAATCCCCAATTAAAAGAGTGAATTATGTTTTCAAGAACTTTGTCCCAATGATAAATAAAAGTAGTGAAGGAAAGATCACAAGTTTTTAGATATCAAGACAAGAACCTCTGTCAAACACGCACTGCACCGATGACGGCAAAACTCGGACTGGTGAAGATTTTGATGGGCCAAAGAGGTTTTTTATTTATTTCCCTTTCTTGTCGTTGATCAAACTCCTTGATCAAGGACGAGAAAATCTCACAGGCCTGTGATTGGCCTAAAACAGTTACGTCGAAGATTTCTTGGCGCCAAGGCGCTCGAATTTTTCGGGAGGGGAAACACGTTGGCGGTTTTCTGCTTGGGCGATTTTCTGTTCACTTCTGCTTGGCCAGTTTTCCACCCGGTTAAGTCGTGCAGAATTTTCCCGCCAACTCTGGCGGCAGAGTCAAATTCCCTGAGAAGGGATAAGGAATGTGTTTTGAAATTTAATCCGCGCGTCTGGGGATGCGCCTAGAAACTGAAAATAATCCCCTTGACCGGAATGCAGAACAAATAGAAGTCGAGAAATTGGCGCGCTGCCAGTCTCAATGAAAACAAACCCCATCCTCTGGGACAATTACTCCGTCCTTCTAGTCCCCACGTTTTCGGGGTCAAATAAACCTCTTCTTATCTCCATAACAATCAAGGAACTAAAAGGAACAACCAGATTTTTCCAGGAGCTGGTCCCATTTGTCACTCCCCTTATTTCTCAGCACCCCAAAAACAGCGTTTCCCTTGGAAATTAAATTTTAGACGTCCGCTGTCAGTCAAACAAGCGTCGAACATCCTAAAATGGCAATTTATCTCTGTTTCTTGAAATCGTGTATAGCCTTGTAAATTGGGAAACTCACAAACCAACCGGTTTTTGGGAGAACATCTCCTATGAGTCTTACCAATAAAACCCCACTATAAGTCGAAAAACACCAGCACGTGCGCCACCTGGTGTTTTTAATTCTTGACGCCCAGCACCTGGGAATCCTCTTGACGAACAATGTAACCCCCATTTTTTCAAGTATAGAGACCCCTGATTTTCGCAAAAACGACACAGTCTGATTTTTGTGTTTGAAGCATTACGTCATATCTGTGAAATTCGTACTTATTGAAAATAAAATTTGCAAAAACTATTGTGAAACTGTTGTGAAATATTGCTGTGAATATTTTTTTCTTGTACCTTTGTCTTGATTGTTGATACGCTTAAACAAAGGCTTGCGCTTTTTGGGAGAGAATCCCTGGTTGGTTTTCGCACTGGCCAATTGTTGTGTTTTACTTCCTTATTTTTGATTTCAGAAACTTTCTCCTTATTTCCTACATTAACATATCTGACAATTATCTTTTGAACTTCCAATAATAAAATTCTCTAACAAGGTGTTCAGCTTGACAACTCTCTTTTTTTCTGATTGATAAAACCATACATAAGTTTTTTAGATTGATCGTTTTTAATTATTGAAGGAGGCGCAGCAAGTCCCCAACAATAATATGCGTGTGGCAAACTTGTTGAGATCTCACTGATTTGCATGATACTGTATTAGGTTTCTTTGCTACCTCACGTTTCATCTTCGCTATCATTAAATCGATTTAATGTGTAGATTTTGAGATAATGGGTTAAAATGAGTATTGAACCTCGCGTTTTTTCACGATTTAATAATTTTTCTCAATGCGGTACGCTAAAATCGATTACAATATTGTAGGTTTTTATAAAACTTTTTTACTGTACTTGACCCCGAATCTTGGAGTAATGAGCAGATCTCGCCTGAATCCATAACATGATCGCACCTGAAATAACCTGAAGAGATTGACCCAAACTAAGCTAATAAACGATTTAAAAGAAAAATAGGACAGCACAGTATCAAAAACCCGGGCGAAACATGATACGGCGACGTTTGCGACATCTGTCGTTGAAATTAATAGAATTACATTTGAAAATTTTGAAACTCGCTCCTGGTTCGAACTGGTGATCTTTTGAGCTTGAAATAAAACTGCTTATTTTGTTTTCTCTTCGAAGGAATTGAATCCCAAGTTCTGCATTCAACACGGCGGTGCAGAAGACCGGTTGCCCACTTCGTCAACATGCATGAACTTGCTCAAGCTTTCGGAATACTCAAGCACGGAAGTGATGGACTCGAAGCTTAAATACGCCATCCGANGCGAAGGACTGCCTTCATAAATTATCAACAGAGATGAACAATAAAACCGGAAGGTGTCCAGCGTCTCGAGAGAATGCCGCAGACGCTTGAGACGAGTCAGGATTTTCGGCAAGAGTTCCCGATGGAATACTTTGCCGTTGTTCAGGAATTGGCACAGGGCATCTTGGAAATTTTCCACCTTCAAGGCCCTGCCGTCATACTTGTCCCAGCACAGGAACCCCCCAGTGTTCGCCTGATACACCTAGAACAAACGATTGATGACATGAAGATTCAGCAAAATCCACTTTTCACGAATAAAACCTTCTCCGCTCGCAAAAAAGTTTCCGAATATGTCTACAAAATTGTGTTGAACACGTCAATTTTCGGGGGATTACTGAGGCCTGAGTAAGCTATTCGCGAACAAAACTCGGTCATTCAGCTAAACTTTCGACGAGATACGCAAATTCAATTGCGCTAGTCGTTTTGGAGGGAAGCCAGATGCCAGAAGAAAGATCCCATATGGTTCCACAAGCCTCTGCTATTTTCACACACACGGGCTAAAAATAAACACCGATTTCGCATGCCGGCTTTATTGCTATTTTCTACGCAGCTTTTCGGCGCCGCCTCACGAACGCCAGAGAAATAATCCATGCTTAATCTTGATTGGTGAATGTTCTGAGGCGTTTATTCGAATATTATGTGTTTGTTATCAATTTTTTCGAGCGTGAAATGAATCTGTCTAATAGGCTCAGATGCTTACTTGCATGCCACAGATCCGAACGCCGAGCTTCGCAGTCGTGGTCGCAGCACCTTTGTCTGCCTTTGATGCACCCCTTCTTTTTTCCTATTACTTTGGGGGATGTGTGCGTGGTATGAAATTAAGTACTGTACTGAATAGTACAGTATTCATGATCAGAATATGCAATAAGCAGCCCTACTGGTTTCCATGCAGTTCTCTGCTGTATCTTCCCAAGTGGGGAAATTGGTGCAAACTGGGGTTGTAACTATACTGTGTACCTGAAGTGTACCAAAGTTCTTCTTTTGCACATGTACAGTATATCCCTAATGTGTACCAAATGTGTGTTCATACCACGATTACTCAGGGTTATATTTGTGAACAAATAAGTTAAACCAAGGTTACAGTTGGTGCATTTGTGTGTTACTCCTGTTATGTCACATTTGTGCACCAAATGTAGCCCTGGAATGGTAGCAAAATTTCATTGACAGAGGTGCATGCTTGTAACCCCAGAATAGCGCATGGACACCAGTGATGACCACAGTGTGCACCAGTTGTGATGTTGCACAAAGAATAACTCCCCATTTCTGTTCTTATTCTTCCTGCTGTAGACCTGTAGTGCTGTTGTCAAGTGAGAGGGATTACAGTATGAAAAGAAGTTTCTTCAAAATTGTGTTCAACCTGTCCATACACAGGTACTATTAAAAGCTGGCTATTGTTACCTTGAATGTCCTATTTGGCCTGGCACTTATTAGAGACTGGGCCTCTATTAGATCCTTGTTATAAAGCACTGCATTATTTTATGCATCAGCTGCATTGATTAACACAATGCCAGAAACTAACATCGTATTTTATTTTTATATGTTTTGGTTAGATTGCATTTTGTGAGATTATATGGAATTGAATTTTTGTCACATCCTTGTACAGCAGTACTATGACATATATTTTGTATACCATCAGAAGTCTTTTGATTCCACAGAATTTTCTTATGAAAATGAAATTGTTCGCATATTAGGTCATTTATTTGAAGTGGTTCATGCTACTGTATACTTATGAGCAAAATTGCTGCTGCTGATGTTTGCAAACAATTTCAAAATAAGTCATATAAAAGCAGAACCTTGTATGCGTGATTTTAGTAATCAATTTGTAACTCATAGAAAAATGCAAAGTGGTGCTCCATAAGTGGTTTTACAATTCAATACTGTATTTGCCAGAAGCTATTGGTAGAAAAAAATGCAATTTCCTTACTCAAACATGCTGATTCGAAGTACTGCACTGTATTGTACTGTGATCATTCCCAATTTTCTCCAACAGCATCTTATGTATCCATTCAGTTCAATCTATCAAACTTTTTCTCAAGTCACAATACAGTAATTGCCTACTGCTTCATCTTTTTGTTTATTGGGGGTCAAATTTGAATTTTTATTCATTGTGGTAATACTGTAAAAAGAATACATAAAAGTAAATCTTATGGGTTCCATAAAAATACACAAAATCTTCCAATTAAGTTCGAAATAGGATGGAAATAATGTACTTCAATAGTAACCTGGAGTTGAATAAATCAGACAAAATCCTTCATCCTTTTTCAAAGCGTTGGTTTCTAGCAAAGAACTGTGTAGTTTTCTTTTGTTTGGTTTTTTTTAATCCAAAGGAGATTCCAGCAGCGGTCAGGTGTGTCTTAAAAGGAACATTGAGAGGATTTTTTATTGTTTTGAGAAGAGCCAGCAGGTTATTTAAACTGGTTGTACATGAACTTGTGTATCTCCAACGTTTGCCAGCATATATTCAATGAAAGTTCCAGACAGCAACTTGTGAAAAATATCCCATTGAAGCACTTCCGTCTGCCATTCTTTGCACGCATAAATACGAGGGTTCTAACAAAAGTTCTCGGAGTAGCAAAGAAAATGGCTTAAAATTGAGCTGAAAAAAATTATTCTTTAGGGAAAACATATTCTTCGGCACACAAAAAAATATCAGCCCTGTTTGACAATTTTTTTTGAATTTTTTCATAATTCACCCTGGCAGAGTTTTGCTCTACACTCAAAAGATGAGGCGCCCTTTTTTTGTTGTAGCCCAGCTTTCCCCTAATTCTGAGGGGAAAGCTGGGCTACAACAAAAAAAGGGCGCCTCATCTTTTGAGTGGAGAGCAAAACTCTGCCAGGGAGAATTGAGAAAAAAATTCAAACAAATTTGTCAAACTGGGCTGATATTTTTTTGTGTGCCAAAGAATAAGTTTTCCCTGAAGAATAAATTTTTTTCAGCTCAATTGTAAGCCATTTTCTTTGCTACTCCGAGAACTTTTGTTAGAACCCTCGTACAAGGGATCAAACAAAAGTTCTTGCAATAAAAACCGAAACAATATATAGGATTGAGCTGAAAAATGATTATTGTTCAGAGAAAATTGATCCTCCGCATGTTCATCCAAAGTTTGTTGGCTGTGAATAATGTAAATGGCGCAATGACCTTGGAAGACATTACATATGCAACTTTTTGAATTAATGCCATGCTGATTTGAAGAATTCTGAAGAAGAAGCTGGGCTACGCAAAACGAAAAATTGCGAGATGGTCACCTCATCTTTTGAGTGAAGGCTGCCAGAGTTACTTCTTAAAAAAAAAGTTTAATGCATTGAAACAGGGCTGCATTTTTTTTTCTTGCGCCAAGAAAAAAAGATTATTTCTGAAAAACTCGTTTTTCAGCTCAAGCCTATTATACATGCTGTTTCAATGTCTACTCTGAGAACTTTTGTTATACCCCTTGTATGCACGGAGTTTGATTTCGGGGTTATTTACGATTTATATAATAGCTAATTTTTCAAATTCCCATCAGTAATTAATTTTTTGATTGTCCTGCTCTTTTTTGTTGTTGAATTTTTATTATTTAGCCACCGTGTTCCTGAGTGGAGTAGCCGGGGCTTCGCTTCTCTTCGGATTCGGTTCAGCTGTTGCCATGGCGAAAAAGAAAGATCCGACGTCGTTCTCACAGGGCATGACTGTTGGTGGCGGTGGAGAAAATGGCGCTTCTTTGGCCCTGCGGGCCCTGGGGCGCGGGACAGTCTACGCAGTTCTTGGTGTGTCAGTGATATCTTGGGGCGTGTGGAAATTGTCCGGTGCGGAAAATGTGAGCAACAGTTTACTCTGATCATTTCATATACGAGGGTTCTAACAAAAGTTCTTGGAATAGAAATTAAAATGGTATATAATTGAGCGGGGGGAAAAGTATTCTTTAGGGAAAACATATTCTTTGGCACACAAAAAAATCAGCCCTGTTTGACCAATTTTTTTGAATTTTTGCAAAATTCACCCTGGCAGAATAAGTTCACCATTCACAGCTGCCAATGTGGCGGCTCTTGATGAAAATGGCGGAATTACCTTGGAATACCTGGAGGCAACCCTTGGAATTAATGCCACATTGATTTCAAGAATTCTGAGGGGAAAGCTGGGCTATAACAACAAAATCTGCAGGAAGGGTGCCTCATCTTTTGAGCAGAGAGCAAAACTCTGCCAGGGTTAATTTTGCAAAACATTCAAAAAATGTGTCAAAACAGTGCTGATTTTTTTCTTGTGCCAAAGAATATTTTTTCCCTAAATAATGATTTTTTTTTAGCTCAATTATATGCCCTTTTAATTTCTACTCTGAGAACTTTTGTTAGAACCCTCATACTGCAGTCAAACTTTGATGAGGGACCAGCAAAAAAATAGGAGTTAGGGACACAAGCATTTTTGATGGAGGTGGAGTAGGGGAAGAGAGAAGAATTACAGGATATTGTGATTATAGTGATATTCTGTGCTTTGAAATTAATGAGTTAACAGGATGCTGAAGTTGGAGGCAAAGGTTTATTTTCCCAATTAGTCTTTCACTTCCTTTCAAAATGCAAAAATTAAATTTGTATACTGCTTTTAACTTCCCTGTGTCAATAAAATAATGACCAAAAGATCTCCAGAAATTTTGCTTTATGGAAGTTTAAAAGCATTTGAGGCAGGGTAGTTTTTTTAATGCATTGTTTTTAAAGGAATTCAGGCAGGCATTCAAAAGGAAATTTGTTGTACTGAGGTATTCAACTTGGGCAGATGTTCAACACTGTACTTCAAATATTGCCATAAACTATAATTTCTTCTGTAAACATTTTCCATGATGGAATGCAATATCAGCATTTCAGTAGTAAATTCTTTTTATTTCGTTGTAGCCTCATGAACCAGCCAAAGGAATTGCTAATCTTGAGCCAATTTCCTGTTGCCCTTTGCAATAGCAGCGCTATCTATTTGTTTTCCTCTTGAATTCTTGATTGAGTTTCCGCTCTTGTCACTATGCCCAGTATTGAGTAAAAAAATACAGGAAACCAAAATATTATTTTTTCATTTCGCATGTACTGGATTACCAGAAGTTGAGAACTGAGGTGGGTTATTTTCAGTTTGCCTGGTGTCACTGCTGCAGGCATATTCTATTTTCGTTGGCTTCTTATGAAAAGCTGATTCTGCACGTGTTTGCTTAGATTTGTTGCAAACTTTTAAAGCTGATTCAGAACACAATGCAAAAGAATATTGCTACACTAAAGTTATTGGTGGTATCTGAAAAAGAAATCCTTGACACAAAGTACATGATGTATCTGTTTCATGGACACTAAGTGTGTTAGTGAAGTGTTAATGTTGTGTAACATATTGTGCTTATGAAGCAGGGTCTGTAAAGAGTAAGGTTTAAGTGTAACTTTGTTTCACCAAAATTCTACTGTACATGTACTTTCCAAATAGAATGGAACAAATCATGATGAGAAAGTGCTTGATTCAGGGTAGCCCTTGAGTAACTTCGCGATAAAACTCTTTACATTCTAAAACTGAAGTGATGTGCTTCTTGTGTGGGTTTCATCCATTTGACTGGAATTGAACTGCTAATGAAAAGTAACGTTGTTAGATTTACTTATGTTTAAAAATAATGTGTAGCCCTTTTATATTACCTGTTCAGAAAATTGAAAATTATGTTCTGAAGTATTCCCCAAACTGCGCATAACAAAGCTTCTAAATGAAGGTTCAGTATTTCATGGGATGAGCGGAAGTTTCTGAATTCATTACTGTACTCCCTACTTGAGTAACTATACGCGGCAACGTAAGTCGGAAAATGCGACAGCTCCTAGCATGATTCAGAAAAACCTTGTAGAGTGCCCGTGACTTGCTTGGGGATGACTCGTCAAGGGGGTAGATTATTCAAGGTTTGGTGTTCAACGGAATGCCTCTTTGTGATAATATACAGAACTGTGAATGATTGTTCGTCCTCTCGTCGTGCTGAACGTGTATTTCCGCCATCTCAGGCGCAACACGGAGCACTTCCGCCGCAAACTCGCTTTTGTTTTCCGGGTTGAACACGAACACGGGATGACGGGATCCAGTGTACAGTGTAAAACTCGGGATAACAGTATTCGATCGGCTTTCCACGAACTTTCATCACGAAGATACTGTATTTCGAAACGCGTACGATCATCCGTAGAAAATTTTTACTGTAGTTTGAAAAGGATACAACACTGTAACTATTACCTAACGCGCTGTGCGTGTGTTGTGCAGATTATTACGCCGTGGAAAGATTGTGAAGCAATTCAGTTCCACGGACCTCGGTGCATGTGCTTTTTTTAATCAATTTACGCAGCAAGGTCATTCAGGATTAGGTAAACAGCATGATTCCGTAATCTTAATTTCAGATGAAGGACTTCTGGTTGAAGGTTCAGAGCATCTTCCCGCAAGTGAAGAAGAACGAACCACCAGTTGGCCGGACGGAATTCGATGGTTTCCGCGATCTTTTTGAATACCTTTCTGGCGATTATTCGCGGAAAAAGTAGTGTGACCAATTTTTTTTGGTAGTTTTCTTGTATGAATGAGATATGTGTTCCAATTCAGACCTTGTCATTGATACATTCATGGTGCAGGAGAGTGCTTTTGAGTGATTCCTTTCCTTCTTCATAGAATCTTGCGGCCGGCCGGGTAAGTGAGGTATTCGTGATTTAAGTGAGAATAATGGCTGGTTGGTTTTGGCCGGGTGATGAGATTCCTGGTTCTTTGTCCAAGCGACACCAAATCGGTTCGTGGTTTTCTTATTAAGAATTTTTCGCTGTGGTTTCAGTGAAAATTTGGAAGCAGAGTGCTAATCTTCTATATTTTTTCTTTGTGCAACATTCGAGAAGCTATAATCATTAATCTATATATACAATATTCATATACAATACTGTG
>CAJPEX010006319.1:0-13050 GCA_905338405.1 Notodromas monacha | reverse complement strand
CAATTGTTGGCTGTATTGGTTAATTTTCCATTCAGCTTTCTGCACCTGTTGATTAACTGGCAGGCGAGCAAACTCACTAAATTCATCATACGCGTCAGTCATTTTTAGTGACTGTTTTCGAATGGGATCTTTTTGTTGGGTCCTTTACCTTTGAAAAATAGTATAGAAACAAATTCAATTTGATATCTCTTTTTCTCTCTTCACTCGAGTTTTTTTGTTCTCCTAAGAAATCTTTCCTAGAGATGCGGAGATTTTTAAATCACTCCACTCGTTGCTATAGTCTTTTCCTAAGCTCACTGAGACGTCTCTCAGGGCTGTTCAATATTTTCTAGCCTTTTTCTTGCTTTCTCTCAAAATCAATCACAAAATTTTTCAGATAACCAACTCCTTCGTTTTCTCAGTATAAAGATGCTATATTTTTCGTTTTTCTTCACAAAATAGAGTACAATACATTCAATACACTCCTGGGTTTCTGTTCACCCTTCCTGTGTGCGGAATCAGTAACTCAATTGATTCTAGCACTTTTTCAGGGGTTATCCTTGGCACACAACCGTCCGGATCTCAACTTCGAGGTTAAGTTTCTTCCAACTTAAAACCTAAAGGAGATACACTCCCATCTCCTAAGAAATCTTTCCTAGAGATGCGGAGATTTTTAAATCACTCCACCCGTTGCTATAGTCTTTTCCTAATCTCACTGAGACGTCTCTCAGGGCTGTTCAATATTTTTAGCCTTTTCCTGGCTTCTTCTCAACACCAATCACAAAGTTTTTCAAATAACCAATTCCTTTGTTTTCTCAGTATAAAGATGCTATATTTTTTGTTTTCTTCACAAAAATAGAGTACAATAAATTCAATACACTCTTGGGTTTCTATTCACCCTTCCTGTGTGCGGAATCAGTAACTCAATTGATTCTAGCACTTTTTCAGGGGTTATCCTTGGCACTACCCTTCCTGTGTGTGGAATCAGTAACTCAATTGATTCTAGCACTTTTTCAGGGGTTATCCTTGGCACACAACCGTCCGGATCTTGACTTAGAGGTTAAGTTTCTTCCAACTTAAAACCTAAAGGAGATACACTTCCAGACCTTAAGCACGAAGTCCTCTTGGGTTGGGTATTTTCAGGTCCTGCTGATATTGTTCTTTCTTGACGAGTTTCACTTGCTTAGAACTATATCCTAGCCTGAATACTCGAGCTGCTGTTATTTTTAGCTTTTAATTCAGCGACCTCTACCGATTAAAATTGGTGGACACGGGGAAGTGTCAGGGATCTTTCTTGGGTTGGGGTACGCAAGGATCGTTTGGATCTGTTCAACTCACGATTTATGTATCACTTAATTGTGATACTTGCTTTGTTTGGTGGAGGGGTTGTTGCCGTGGATTGTTGGTAAGGATCCTTGATTGGATCCAATCTAACGCTTTGAGTGATAGATGCGGAGAGGAGACGTCGCGGCGCACTTGCTCTCGGGGATACGATTCAATTCACTTAGTCAAAAATATACACTTCAAAATACACGCTTCTTTGTACAATTTTTGTTCGTGAATTAACTTTTTAAATTTGCACTTGTATACTATTGTAAGGGGAACTCACCCCACACAGAAAGAAATTTAAAAAGAAAGGTCGGGTCAAATTAACAAAAAGTTAAAGACTACCGACTGCGCCAATTTGTTGTCCGTAGACCGAGAAAAATAAAATATACGGTTGAAATATATATATTCAATATATTCGCAAGTCACAAATAGTTCAGTTGTACAAACACACAAAAATATACAAGATATGTAGATATGAAGAGAGTCTTGCTAAACCGATTGCAAGTCTCTCTGAGAAATAACCGCGAACAGCTCTAGATTAATTCTGAGAAAATATACAGCACAGAAGATATATATATGCCTTCTGGTAANGGTCCATGCCTGAATGTCCCATAGATGGAGGATCATGATGAAGTTGGATAATTTGAGTCCTTAGATTTGGCGGGATCCAAATTTTCCATTTGCCTTTGACATCTTTTAAGACCAGGTCGTCTTTGTGTTGATAATTTTCTCCAGTTGGTTTAGAGGAGATTTTCTTCGTTTCTTCTTGTATGATCATCTTGGGGATATAAGGCAACAGGTTGGTTTCTTGGAATGTTGGTGATAAGTATGCGCAGATGGTGTTGACAGCAGGAGGGTACCTGCTGAGCGCATCAGCATGGGGTATTTGTAACCCCTTTTTGTATTCCACTTTGTAAGAATATTCGTTCAAAGTTGTAAACCATGTGATTGCCCTGCGACTGTTGTTTTGCCTTTGGCGACTAAGATATGGTATCGCAATATGATCTGTTTTGATGGTGAAAGGATGTCCCCAAAGATAAGAGCGAAATTGATTCACTCCATAGAACACTGCCAATATTTCTTGATCGGTGTTTGGGTAGTTTTTCTCTGCTGGATTGAGTGTTCTGGAGGCACATCCGATAAGTACTTCTTTTCGTCCAATTTTCTGTGTGAGTACTGCTCCAATAGCTAATGCGGATGCATCAGTAGTGGGGATGAATTCTTGCAAGAAATCCTGAAAGGATAAAATGGGTGCAGACAGCATACATTTCTGGAGGTCATTCATGGATGCTGGTTGTTCCTGAGTCCACTTGAAGGAGATGTCCTTTTTGAGGAGGTCATAAAGGGGTCGCGCACGGATTGCAAAATCCTTGATGTATGATCGGAAATATCCCACAAGCCCTAGAAAAGCTTGGATCCCCTTGACGTCTTTTGGAACTGGAAAATGTTTGATTGCCTTCACTTTTTCAGGATTAACTTTTATCCCTTCTTGGCTGATGAGGAAACCAAGGTATTCAATTTGAGTGCAAAAAAGTTGGCATTTGCTGAATTTGACTTTTAGTCCAGCTTTTTCCAGTCTTTGAAAAATATCCTTCAGATAAGACAGATGAAGATCAGCATTCCTTGAATAGATGACGATGTTGTCAATATATATATATGCATATGCTCCCAAACATCCATCTAGGAATAAATTCATGAGTCTTTGAAATATGGAGGGGCTGTTCTTGAGGCCGATTGGTAGTTGTATAAACTCATAATGTCCTAGTGGTGTTGAAAAGGCGGTTTTCCAGCGTTCTTCCTTTTGGATTTTCAGGTTGTAGAATCCATGTAACAAATCCAATGCGGTGAAGTACTGAGCAGTACCTAATTCTTCAAAAATTTGATTGATCCTTGGTAACGGGTGAGGATCCATGATGACGTGATCATTGAGGCGTTGAAAATCGACTACCATTCTCCATCTGCCGTCCTTTTTCTTTACCATCAACGTTGGGCTGTTGTATGGACTTTTTGACGGTCGTATAATTTCCTGATCTAGTAATTCCTGGACATATTCAGCCAGTAATGGTCGCATTCCAAAGGGTATTGGATATTGATGGGTGTAGATGGGAATTGTGGTGTCCAATGGTATGTCGGCCTCATATATATTGCAGAGTCCCAAAACATCTTGAATCAGTAATTCAATTGATTCTAGCACTTTTTCAGGGGTTATCCTTGGCACACAACCGTTCGGATCTCTACTTAGAGGTTAAGTTTCTTTTAACTTAAAACCTGAAGGAGATACACTTCCAGACCTTAAGCACAAAGTCCTCTTGGGTTGGGTATTTTCAGGTCCTGCTGATATTGTTCTTTCTTGACGAGTTTCACTTGCTTAGAACTATATCCTAGTCTGAATACTCGAGCTGCTGTTATTTTTAGCTTTTAATTCAGCGACCTCTACCGATTAAAAATCGGTGGACACGGGGAAAGTGTCGGGGATCCTTCTTGGGTTGGGGTACGTAAGGATTGTTTGGATCCGTTCAACTCACGATTTATGCATCACTCAACTGTGATACTTGCTTTGTTTGGTGGAAAGGTTGTTGCCGTGGATTGTTGGTAGGGATCCTTGGTGGTCCTGCTGATATTGTTCTTTCTTGACGAGTTTCACTTGCTTAGAACTATATCTTAGCCTGAATACTCGAGCTGCTGTTATTTTTAGCTTTTTGGTTCAGCGACCTCTACCGATTTAAATTGGTGGACACGGGGAAGTGTCGGGGATCTTTCTTGGGTTGGGGTACGCGAGGATTGTTTGGATCCGTTCAACTCACGATTTATGTATCACTTAATTGTGATACTTGCTTTTTTGGTGGAGGGGTTGTTGCCGTGGATTGTTGGTAGGGATCCTTGGTTGGATCCAATCTAATGTTTTGAGCAATAGACGCGGAGAGGAGACGTTGCGGCGCACTTGCTCTTGGGGATACGATTCAATTCACTTGGTCAAAAATACACACTTCAAAATACACACTTTGTTGTACAATTTTTGTTCGTAAATTAACTTTTTAAATTTTGAGGGGTTGTTGCCGTGGATTGTTGGTAGGGATCCTTGGTTGGATCCAATCTAACGTTTTGAGTGATATACGCGGAGAGGAGACGTCGCGGCGCACTTGCTCTCGGGGATACGATTCAATTCACTTAGTCAAAAATACACACTTCAAAATACACACTTTTTGTACAATTTTGTTCGTAAATTAACTTTTTAAATTTGCACTTGTATACTATTGTAAGGGGAACTCACCCCACACAAAAAGAAATTTAAAAAGAAAGGTCGGGTCAAATTAACAAAAAGTTAAAGACTACCGAATGCGCCAATTTGTTGTCCGTAGACCGAGGTAAATAAAATATCCGGTTTAAAAATATATTCAATATATTCGCAAGTCACAAATAGTTCAGTAGTACAAACACACAAAAATATACAAGATACTTAGATGTAAAGAGAGTCTTGCTAAACCGATTTGCAAGTCTCTCTGAGAAATAACTGCGAGCAGCTCTAGATTAATTCTGAGAAAATATACAGCACAGAAGGTATATATATGCCTTCTGGTAAATACAAAATATATGGGCGAGATACTCTTTGTAGAAGAGATTTCAACCCAAATAAGAGAGGGGAAAAGAATAAAGAAGGAAATCAGTTCCTCAGTTACAGTTGATTGAGAAGGAAGTGGAGAATTTTTACTAAATGTAATTTTGTTTTTGTTTTTTATCACCAGCAATACTCCAGTACAAATGTTTCTTCATTTGAAGTAGAGTACTTTTTATACAGTGTTTATGAATTTCTCTTAATTTCATCAGAAGTAGTCCCTAATTAACCTCAGTCTTGAATTATGTGTTTTAGAAGCATTTAAAAGTATGCATTCCCCATCTCCAATAGCATTTCTGTCTGAAATGTGCTGAAAATCAATAATCTTGATACAGACAATTTTTTGTTATAACAATTTTTTCTCAGGTATAACCACCCAGGAAAACCAAATACTGTCAATAATTGTGTCAAAGTTGTGTCCATAAAATATATATTTACATGTGACTATATCCAAGGCTGGTGTACCCTCAGATTGACTCTGAAATTGACGCGCGCCTTTGGGCCTTGACAATGCCACTATGACCCTTTGAAGTAGGATCATGAAATAACCTAATGATCTGTTGTCTCAGAGAGGGAGGGACCCAGATTTTTCCGGTTCCTTTGTCCTCCTTGAAGACTAGATCATCCTCTAAGACATATTTGTCACCTTTAGGTAACACTGAGACTTTCTTTGTCTCATGCTGGAGCATTTCTTTGGAGACAAATGGTACAAGGTCAGAATCCTGCAGGACTGGGGACAAATACACACAAACCTTGTTAGGACTTGGTGGATATCTGGAAAGGGCATCTGCATGAGGAATCTGTAGACCTTTCTTGTACTCAACCCTGTAGTCATATTCATTGAGGGTTGTGAACCATGTGATGGCTCTTCTGCTGTCATTTTGTCTTTGTCTGCTGAGGTAAGGAATGGCAATGTGATCAGTCTTAATCACAAATGGGTGACCCCACAAGTATGACTTAAACTGATTTACCCCATAAAAGACAGCAAGAATCTCCCTATCCAAATTTGGATAGTTGCTCTCAGCTTGATTCAAAGTTCTTGAGGAGCAACCAATAAGCACCTCCTTCTTACCCAATTTCTGAGTAAGGACTGCACCAACTGCATGAGCAGAGGCATCAGTTGTCAAAATAAACTCCTTGGTAAAGTCAGGGAATGAGAGGATTGGGGCTGTCATAAGGCACAGTTGCAAATCTTCCATAGACTTTTGTTGTTCAGAGGTCCACTTGAAGGCAACATCCTTCTTCAAAAAATTGTATAGTGGCCTGGCTCTGATGGAAAAGTCTTGGATGTAGGACCTGAAATAGCCCACAAGTCCTAAAAATGCCTGAATTCCCTTAACATCCTTTGGGATGGGGAAACTTCTGACTGCCTCAACCTTGACTGGATTGACTTTAATCCCTTCCTGACTAATGAGGAATCCTAAATACTCAATTTGGGTCTTAAAAAGTTGACATTTGCTAAACTTAACTTTTAAGCCAGCTTCATTCAGACATTGGAAGATGTCTTCTAAGTGCTTTAGGTGGTCTTCTGCATTTTTGGAGTATACCACAATGTCATCAATATAGATGTAGGCATAAGTGCCCAAACATCCGTTGAGCACTAGGTGCATCAATCTCTGAAAGATTGATGGGCTATTTTTCAAGCCCATTGGCAACCGTATGAACTCATAATGACCCATTGGTGTGGAGAATGCAGTTTTCCATCTTTCCTCTCCTCTGATTTTCAAATTGTAAAAAACCATGAAGAAGATCTAAAGCAGTAAAGTACTGAGCTGATTCCAATTCCTCAAAGATCTGGTTAATCCTTGGAAGAGGATGGGGATCAGTGATAACATGATCATTTAGCCTTCTGAAATCCACCACCATATGCCAGCCACCATCTCTCTTTTTCCCCATTAAGGTTGGGCTGTTGTAGGGTGACTTGCTACGCCTGATAATCCCTTGATCTAGAAGTTCTTCTACATATTCTTGCAACAGAGGTCTCATCCCAATTGGAATTGGATATTGTCTAGTATAGACAGGAGTCTCTGTGTCTAAGGGGATATCAGCCTAATAAATATCACAAAGGCCTAAACTGATCTGCCTTTTTGGCAAGTACTTTTTTGTGTCAGAACAAAAGCTTTTTGACAGCAGCCACTAAATGCTCTGGGCACTCAGAGGCCATTAAGTTCTTGTAAATTAATTGAGCAATGCTAAGATCCTCATCTTTCCCATGGATCTGTTCTTTTCCATCCTGTGAAGATCTAGGAGGACCCTTCTTGACAGTGTTCACCTGAGAAGATGTGTCATGAAAAGAAGCAAAAGTAAGGGTCATTTTAGGAGTTACCTCCACATCTTCATCAGTCAGGTTCATGCAAAGGACATGAACTTTTCCATTCTGAATTCTTGAAAGACTTCTAGCTACAAGAATACCATTTTCTTCACAATTTTGTTCAAAAACATAACTTCCTTCCTTCTCAGAATTAGGTTGTGCCTTAAAAATAAGTTGAGACATAGAAGGAATAGAAGTAGTAGAGGAAGGGTAGAGCCTAAATCCATTCTCACAATGTATATGATGGATTTTATGAACTCTATTCTTTCTCAGATTCCAATGTACAAAAAATTTGGAAAAGAAAGGGATCTGCTTGTCAAAAATAAGCAGACTTTTCAAGTTATAATCCACACATGCATCAGTTCTATGAAGAAAATCACTACCTATAATCCCTTCAAAATCAGGATTATCTATACAAGAGACTAGAAATGAAATCTGCAAAATTTTGAGAATCCTCTAAAGTCAGAAAAGTTTCTAACCTGCCTTTTTCAGAAATATTTTGTCCTTCCAATGTAGACAAAGAGACATTGGTTGGAGAAAGACAAGTTCCAGGTCTGAAGACAGAGGATGAGAGAATAGAAACCTCTGAACCAGTGTCAATAAGAAACTTGACAGGAAAATCAGAATTTGAACAGGTCAGCAAAATGACAGGTAGTTTCTTAGTAGAAACTTTGGAGTGGAAAACTCTGGTCTTTACTTGTTTCCCAATTCCCAATTTTCCTGATTTTTGTAGGAGCCAGGTTCCATACCTGAGGAACTTTCTCCTGTCTCCAGTTCATTTTGCACATAGTGCACTCTTCTCCTTTGCTGATTGTTTCTAGCAGGGCTGCAACTTTGGCTACAATCACTGTAGCTGCTGTAACCCTGATTTGTATTAGTTAGGGTTGAACCCCTTCTCCTAGAGGATCATGGAGAGCGGCCTCTAGGGATTGGGTTTCTTGCATTTCTTGCCCTGGATAGAATAGGGCTTGGCATCCTATTAGGACTTGGAGAAGAGCGTCTATTTGTTCTTTGCATTGAAGCTTGAGGATGCCTTGGGGGATAAGGATTAACTCTGGATGTTCTAGAGCTTGAGTTTTGTCAAGAACAACATACATTGCTGTAATGTCCCTCTCTCCCACAAGTCCAGCAAGCTCTGGCTTCAGAATCAGTATCCTGGGAACTGGAGCAGCCTATGGCTCTCTGGTTGTTTGGATAATTATTTCGAGATGAGTCCCTCAATTGGAGGGCATGCATTTCATGAGTCAAGGCATTCACACCATAACTTTCTTCATTACTTCTAATTTTAGTAGACAGTTCTTCTATACTGGAAGCCAACTCCACAGCTTGTTCCATGCTAGTGGGGACAACTGTGAATTTGCAATTAATGGACTTCTTGAGACCCTGCAGGAAGTAAGTCATCATCAAATTATTGACAATGCGTCTTTCTCCCTGCTGAATCAACAGTTCATCCCTATACAGCAAATTCTGAGTTAAACTTGGCTCTCCACTACTAAAATGCAGGACTTTCAATTCACTGGGTGGTTCACCCATCATTCCAAGTCCAACCCTTTTAATTCTAGTAGCAAAATCTCTAACTTTTTCAGTGTGACCTTGTCTCATGTTTTGCATCATCTTCACACCTCCTACCATCACTTTCTCCTGGTACTCCTTTTCAAGAGCCTGGATAATGTGATGGTAGTCCTTTATTGTAACTAAACCTTCAATTCCCATGATAAAGTCCTTAGCTGGACCCCTAAGCTTTTGGAGGAGAAGGGATTTCATCTGACTGTTGCTGATCTCACAGTCATTAAGGGAAAGACAGAAAAAAGTCCACCATTCCTGCAGGAAATTTTACCATCACCCTAAAAAATGGGGATCTGATTTAGAATAGTATTGGTGGCAGGAATTCCACCTTTAAATCCTTCCTCCTTGTTAGTTTTAAGCTTAAAGAAGATGGTCTCAGCAGCACTGGGTCTCTCTAATTGATCCAGGGATAGTTCTCTTCTGAAAACTGAGTCCCTGAGCCCTATGAGCTCATCCATTGCTTTCTTTCTTTTCTCAGCTTCCCCTTTGTTGACCTGGGAAAGCATTTCAAATTGGGCTGCATCTAATTGTGCCCTTGATTTTTCTAGGGTTTTGATGCTTGGTTTTAAAGTGGTTACCCAGGTTTCCCAAAACAATTTTTGTTTTTCATAGTTTTCAATATTCTGTTCTAAAACTGCTTTTATAGCAGCAGAGGAAGGATTTGTTTGATTATCCTTCTCCTCTTTGGCTTTAGAAATTTTTAACTCTTCCACAGCAATATAGACTTTAATCTCACTCAACTGATCTTGATAATCAGTGAGGGAGAGGAGTCTGGCAGTTTTCAAGTTGACATCTGACATTGTTTTAACTAGTTTTAAACAAACAACAGCAAAAACTTTTACTCTGAGTTCTCTAAATTGTTCAGGAGAGCTATGTCTACCTGCTCTAAGAACTTTTCTGGGATATCTGCTTCTCTAATAATATCTTCTGCAGATTCCTGAATTGGAAGTTTGTAAGTAACCACCAAGAGAACAAGCACTTTTTTCCCTCCAATCCTTCAAATTCCCTTTTTTTGGATGGTTTTCCTCCAGACAATCTTGGTGGTGACTCTCCAAGTTGATCTTTTTTTGGGAAATTTGAGTTTGATGGTTCTGTCTGCTTTTCTTCTAAGACAGGCTGTGAAATAGACAACTTTGGGGGCTTTTGGATTTTTAGGGAGATGAATGTAAATAAATCGCCATTGTCCCCTTTCGGTTGTGATGTTACCGTTGGGGGTGGGTATTAATGAGGGAGTAGTGATCAAATTCGAAATAGACGTTTTGATGTTTTTTCAGGTAGATTTTTAAAAGATGTTTGCTAGATGGTTGCGCAAAACGCTATTTATTTACGATGCGCTTTTTCTGCCTTTGCTGGTGCATCGCGGTTTTTGTAGGTGATGCGCTGATCACGGGCCCTGGGGCATCACGCTTGAGGGCTTTGTTGATGCACAAAAAGGTCTTGTTGGCGCACTGTGCCAGATGGCCCTTTTTTCCACAGTAATTCTTCCCCCACGCGTTTTTTCTGTCCCCCTATCCAAAAGACTCTGTTTTTTAAATCCCCTTTTTTACTTTGTGGTATTCTGCAAAATTTTGCTCAAAAAAAATATTAACACACAAAAAATTTTCTTTGGCAAAATTTGCCCTTCTGTATTTTTCACAAAAATTCACAACACCGAAAAAATCCTTTTTTTGGCGTAATTCGCCTTTTCCAATTTTTTTCAATATTTAAGAATTCACACGAAAATTCTTCTTGGCAAAATTCGCCTCTTCAGTGTTTTACAATGCTAAAAATATTTTTCGTGGCATAATTTGCCAATTTTGTTGGATTCAAAAATCAACAATCACTCACACATTTGCATTTGAAAAATAAGGAACACTTTTTTGCACTTTTTGAACTTTGCACAATTTTTTTAAATGAGATATTTTTTGTTTCTGGATTTTAATTTGATTGAGATCCTAGAGATCTCTAAAAATTCAAAACTTGTGTTTTTTTGAGTCTTCAATATACCCTTGATCAGGGGGCAATAAGAACCCTTCAAAAACCAAGTGGAATTGCTTGGTATAAATTCCTTTTGGGAAAACACCCAAACAAAAATAAAATAAAAATAAATTCAAACCCAAAAAAAAGAAACAACACAAAAACATATGATTCCTTTCCTGCAACTATACTGTTCTACACTGAACCCGTATCCATTGTCTTTGAACTAATTTTTCTGCACTTCCTTTTGGCTCAGGAATAACCACAACACAGCTCCTTTTTGCTCAGGAATAACCTTTGAAAAACCTTTCAACACTTTCTTTCCTTTTGGCTCAGGAATAACCTCAAACTTTCCTCAATTCGTTTTGGCTCAAGAGTAACCACTCTCTGTTCTTTTCAGCTTAAGAATAACTCAGATCAATTCTTTGCAGCTTAAGAATAAATTTCAATTTTTCACACTTCTTTTTGGAGCAAGAATAACATTACACTTCTTTTTGGAGAAAAATAACCCTTGTACTTCTTTTTGGAGCAAGAATAACCTTACACTTCTTTTTGGAGCAAGAATTACCTTTCAATTTCTTTTCAGCTCAAGAAAAACTACAGGTCTTTTTCTGGATCAAGAGTAACCCTTCTGCTTTTTTCCAGGCTTATCAGGCAACCTCTTCTGTTTCTTTCTAGGTTCAAACAGGTAAAAACCTTTTCTGCAATCACAACTTTTTAAACGCCAGATTTTTACTCCCTTTCTTCTTTTTCCCTCAAATCCGCAAATAATGACAACACTCAAAAAATTAATTTCTACTCAAGTTTGTTGGGGACAAAGTTAGTTGGTGGCAAATCCTTGTTGTTGTTGATTGGTTCCCTTCCTGGGTCACGCCAGGTTTGTCTTTGAACGAAAGTTCTTCACAGTCTCAATTTCAAGCACTTGAATGACTTTTTGCAGATTATGAGGGTGACTCACCCCCCTCAAAAAAAGATGTTGGACTATCCAACTGCGCCAATTTTGTTATCCCTTTTATTTTATAAAGGAATTGTGAGTCAAGTATTTCAAACACTTTTATTTGCAAATACTGGTTACATGTGTAGACATACACACAGGGAGAGATGTATTCTAAGTTGAATATTGGAACAGAAAGGGTTAGCCTATCTTCTTAACCTCACAAGCCCAGAACACACTCTGAGCTATTTAAATGGAAAGTCTCTATTTAAATAGATTCTGCAATATGGGCACATGACACTCCAGGAAATAACAAGAAAATGCACAGCACTCAGAAAGAGTGGCAATCATTCAATTAGGGCAATTTCAATAGAGATATGGAAGGCCACTGAGTAACAGGTAAAAGGTGTCCATTCAAGAGAAAGATATTGTGAAATATCTTTCATCTCAAGAGAGATTACTTTAATGGGATATAGATCAGGAAAGTGGGGAAGGTCACTCCCCCATCCATCACTGTTCCTGAATAGCACCTTTTAGCAGGAGATGCTAATGGATTCCATTTACTATCACTAGTATACCAGATTGAATTAATCTAGGCAGTGGGAAAGGGGAATACATAAAGTATTTCCCTTTTCCACGATAACAACATCAACAGTAAAACAGGTACTTTTCCCTTCTATCTTTTCAAGTCCAAACCTTTTTAATGAGCTGTTGCAGGGCTTTGAACTCCATCCTAGAGAGAACTCCGTCTCCGTCCCAGTCCAAAGTTGTGAACTTCCTCACAATCACTTCTTTGTCCACTTTGTAAGCGTCTTGTCTTTCAACAGCTGCAACACAGGAATGTTTGTTAAATTCAGCATATTCTCTAAAATCATCATGTGGTACAGTAATGTGGTTATTTTGTCTAACCTGCCCATTGGGCCATGGGACCTGGTTGGTGCTCCCCTCCTAAGAGAAGGATATCCTTGTGGAGGAGGGCGTCCCACATTGTTATTTTGGGCCATTTGCCCTGGGGGCCTAACTTGAAGTCCAGATACTATAGGTGTTGGTTGAAAAGGAGAATGACCTGGAGTGGGTCTGTTCATCCATGGGGCTATCATGCGCCTGTCTACTTGTCTATAGGGGACGCCAGGAGGAGGAGGAGGATAATGTTGCTCATAATTACAATAATTAGGCAAGTTATTATGTTGATTATTATACTTGGTTCTTTGTTGCTGGTGTGGGGTTGCGTTCACGCGGCAACCCGAGCGTAGCATCCTCGCACGGGTATACCGCACAGCAACTCCTACACGCCAACCCGGAAGCGGATAGGGCACCCGGTTTACCGCATTGCGGTAAACCGGGTCAAGAACAAAGATAATC
>CAJPEX010006318.1:0-13056 GCA_905338405.1 Notodromas monacha | reverse complement strand
TCCTTGTACCGCCGCCGCATCGGCAACGGATGGTCGTTCTCGCTCGGGAAGAATTGCCCGTTCATCTCCCAGCCGTCGATCAACTGATGGGGGAAATACGACATTCGAAACGAGAGAGAGAGAGAGACACCAATTGAAATTATTTGAAAATATTTCTTTATCCGAAGGGAATAAGGGAGCTGCAATTTTATTTTTTTTTGTTGCCGAATTTCCTCCGCTGCAACTCGAAAGATTTTGTTCTTGTGTGGATCCAACTCATGAATCCGTCAGGAAAAGAATTTTTTTATCGATGAATTTGAAACGAGAGAGAGAGGCACCGATTGAAATTATGTAAAAAATATATTTATATTCATATTTAACCGCGGAAGTGAGCTGCACATTTTTTTTCTCCGGCGAATTTCCTCCGCTGCAACTCGCAAGATTTTTGTTGTTGTGTGGATCCAACTCATGAATCCGTCAGGAAAAGAATTTTTTTATTGATGAATTTGAAACGAGAGAGAGAGGCACCGATTGAAATTATGTAAAAAATATATTTATTTTCATATTTTAACCGCGCAGAATTGAACTGCCAATTCTTTTTTCCGGCGAATTTCCTCCGCTGCAACTCGCAAGATTTTTGTTGTTGTGTGGATCCAACTCATGAATCCGTCAGGAAAAGCATTTTTTTTTATTGATTTTATTCGATTCATGATGAATACAAATTACAGCTTAATTAATATTCCACATATTGTAAGCATTCAGCTATTTTCCCAGAATAATTTTGCAAAACTAAAAACAAAACAAAAAAAGTAATCACTGAAATATATTCTATGATTAGAATTTCAAAAATATGATTGGCCTGATCAAACTAAAAAAAAAATTTTTGTGTTTCTGCGAATCAGTTCACTCTGAATATTTCCTGACTGCAATACAGTATATATATTTTTTAATATTCTCAAGATATTAACAAATTTTTCGAAATATTTGCGTAAAATTAAAGAAAAAGAATTTTAAAAATATTCACTGAGAATTTTGGACGTGTTATTAGATTGGAGAAAAATGACTTTTCCAAAATTTTTGGACGAATGAAACTCACACGGAAGTGGGTGCAATAAAATTGTTCACAATGAGGATTCAAGACATGTCAAATCTTTAGCTAGAGTCTCAGAATTTTATCAATTGAAAAATTCCTTTCCCAGCTTCAAAAAAATGGCGTTGGTGCCCATCAGCCAAATTATGGAAATATTAAATGGCTGTATTTCTCTTGCAAATTTCTCAATTGTTTCGATTTTTATGCATAGATCGGAACGTACAATATTTTCTTTTGAAATAAAATAAAAACTTATGATGGAAAGTATTTGTTTTTTTTTCTACTGAACAAAATCACTGATGGGATTTTGTCTGGAGATATAAAATGTAATAACTCAACCCTATGGTCTTTTCTTGGTGATCCTGTTTAACTAAGAAAGTGTGCTACATTTTAGGCACCAGAAAACAGCAACCTTTTTTTAATATTTGGCAGTGAATTGCAAATTCAATTACAGTATTATGTGACTTTTTGGCACAACAGAAAAAAAGTTTATCCTTCCTGACATTGACGTTGGATGGAAAAGATGACCAACTAAGAGTTGAAAAGGTGAAATATTATCCTAGTAAACAGTGAAGAAAATGGTCAGTGATTGATTTAAAATTGTTCATCTATATGAAACAAGGTAAATTTTAAATTACGCCTGGATTTTTGCTGCTTTATCCTGGCCTGATGTAGACTCATCTCTGAAATAACCTGATGATCCTTTTGGGTCAATCTTCATCTTGCCACTTTCAAATTTTAAATATCTTGATTAAACTCAATGTTTTTGTTCCTGGTAAATATGTTGTAAGTGAAATTTCTCTCCCTTTTTCATGTTGAAAATGTGATGCTTGGGCACTGGCCTGGACTGTGTATTGATTTGGCATTTTTAATCATACAAGTGATGATGATGATGTTGATATGATAACTATGCACTTGTAGTAGGATGTATGATGTACAAATGGATTTTGTGTATAATATTTGTATGAATGCATACACTTGTTTACACTTACACTTGTATATGATTACAAATACCATATGACAATATCCATAACAATGATGTCCATGATGTCCTGCAATGATGTCCATAACAATAACACATACAGTATGTAACAATATGGAGACATACTTGTGAGTTGTGATTATGAATGTTTAAATCAAATACAAATAAAATTTAGTTCTATATTGGCATAAATTTTGGATTGTACAGAGTGAAGAGTTTCTCTCTCTCTCTCTCTATCTCTCTCTCTCTCTCTCTCTCTCTCTCTCTCTTGACATAGAGGCATATTTATGATTTAAAATATTCAACTCAGACAAAATCAGAATTATATTTTCATAAATTTAGAATTTTCATGTTGAACAAAATTATTTGTAACTTCCATGGCGCCCAATAGTTTATTTGAGGAATTTTTGTAGTACAGTACTGTACATGTGAACAATTATTTTTGATTTAGGGAAATTGATTGATTCTATCAATGGGAAATTCGTTCCACAATGCTAAAATTAATATTGTTAATGGGTTTGTGTGACCATTTGAGCTATTTTTGAATTTAGATACAACTGTATAATGTCAGCAAACAACCACTTTATGCATTTGATCATTAATATGTCGACTTCCAGAAATGGGTATAATTCCTCAGAAGGCCATTTCAGTAACATTACCTGTATATTGATGCAAGAATAGCATGTCATATACCTTTCCACACAAAAAAAAAAAATTACCCTGACACGTCAATTAGAGTTTTACCAGGAAAATATACAGTACCTGTTAACTTTGTGATTCCCTGAATTATTCCTGGGTGGGGATCAACGATTTCTCTGCTCTAATTATGTCAAAGGAAAAGAAGCTAAATGAGCCATTGATCCACTGACACACCCACGTTGTTCAACCTATATGTAATGAGGAAGAAAATTGTATCTTTGTTTGTTCCTGGTGTGGGCAGAAAAAATTGTTTCCAAGAGCACATTAATGATGGTAAGGCCATATAAATGTGTTTGTCCAAATTTCTAGGGTTCAAAGTCTCTTATATATAATAAGTGCCTGAACACCAAGTGTAACCATTGTAAAAAGCATATAAGCTTATCATCCTTATTTTCAGGAGAATAAAAAATGAAATATGTGAGAAGTTTGAGTGGAAAGAATTACATTAATGAGGCCTCCGTTGTCACAGGAAACGTCCATTTTGTCCACCTCCAGTTCCACAACCTCATCAGGACTCTTGATTATGTAGATGGCGCAAGTGGTATCCTGTTCTCTGCTTTCCACCTCCAAATAGCCATCTTCTGATGTCATAAACATGCATTCTGTCAAAGAAAAAAAATAATAGTTTGAACATGTTTATTAAAATTTGGTGATTGAAGTGATTGTAAAATTAATTGAAGTTATGCAATACTCTCTTGAATTTATTCAATTACCAGGTGAGTTTCAATCAACCTACACCAATCACCAAAAAGCAAAGTGATGAGTTTTTCACCACAAATTTATTATTCATATAGTCAGTTTCATCTGATGAACTCTTTGCTGACCTAACATAAGATTATAATTTTATTTCAGAATACATCATGCATGAGCTTCAATCAACTATTATAAATAAATAGTTGGCACTTGCCTGAGGAAATTCACTCAAAAATATAAAATAAAATGGAAAATTTTATATTTTTGTTTTAGAATACATCATGTGAGAAAGATTCAACTATCCTGAAAAAATATGTATAAATGTAGTTTTCTTTAAGTAAAATTGAAGTGTCCAGCATGCCATCAGCCAGCAATTTTTTTTTCTTTTTTGCACAGAATTGTCATGCAGAATGTTTCCTGCCTCCAAAATGTCATGTTCTTTGAAATATATCCAGAACTGTCAATTTTACAGTAAGAATACAGCTTTTACACATAAATTTTTTAAAAGATTGCTGATTCTGATCTTCTGGTGACAAGTACTGTATTTAGTTTTTTAGTTGAATCTAGCTCATATGATGTTTTTCTGAAACAAAATCAGAATTTTCACATGAATACTGCATACAAACTTTGATTTCTTGACTTATTTTTAATTGCCCTATAGAAAGAAGCTAGCAGTTCAATTGAACCACCTTCATTTGTTACCAGTAGGGTTTGATGTGAAAATTCTGATTTTGTTTCAGAAAAACATCATATGAGCAAGATTCAATTAAAAAATTAAATACAGTACTTGACACCAGAATAGATCAGGATCAGCAATCCTTTAAAACAGTATGTGTAAAAGCTGTATTCTTACTGTAAAATTGACAGTTCTGGATATATTTCAAAGAACCCATCTTATCCATAACCAAGCAATTTTTTTATGCACAGAATTTTCATAGAATATCTGCTTCCAAATTTAAAAAAATACTGCATATCAAAATTGAAATAAGTTGGCATTCCTTGATTTGTTTTCAATTTCCCCAATGCAAGAAGCGTTCAATTGAACCTCCTTCATTTGTTACCAGTAGGGTTTGATGTGAAAATTCTAATTTTGTTTCAGAAAAACATCATATGAGGAAGATTCAAGTAAAAATTAAATACAGTACTTGACACCAGAAGATCAGAATCAGCAATCTTTTAAAAAATTTATGTGTAAAAGCTGTATTTGTACTGTAAAATTGACAGTTCTGGATATATTTCAAAGAACCCATCTTATCCATAACCAAGCAATTTTTTTATGCACAGAATTTTCATAGAATATCTGCTTCAAAATTAAAAAAAAATACTGCAGATAAAATCTTGAATAAGTGGTTATTCCTTGATTTATTTTCCATTTCCCCAATGAAAGAAGTTAGCAGTTCAATTGAACCACCTTCATGTGTCACCAGTAGCTTTTGAACACTCACCAGTGACCTTTTCCACAGGCAGGCTTCTCTTGAAGGAACATTCAACACCCTGCACACACACACAAAAATAGTCACTTTACCATTGTAAAATTCTTTTCTATTTTTTTATTAGCAAGAGAATGAAATCAGCTCACCTGGAAAGCTAAAATAAATACTGCCAGTGCTGAAACAAGTGGGTATGCCTCTTGAGAAAAACCCATCATGATGCTGTGTTTATTTTGCTGTATATGTACAGTATTTCTGTCACAAGAAATTTTTTCTGTTTTATTCTCCCCTATTTTTTTCTCTGTATATATAAGGGAGAGGTTTGACCTGGAGAAAGGAAGAGGACAGAGTGCAAATGAGATGAGTGTTTTGGGATTTGTGCTGCATAAGAGGTATATAAGTGCTGGGTGTGGGTGTGCTGCTTTTTTTTTTAGATTGGGGTTGGGGTGAGACCCAGCAGGGGTCTTTGCCTTCTGGGCTCCTGGTGGGAACTGAGGCAACTTTCTGCTGGGTTCCCTGGTTTCAGCAGCAGAACCTGATGGTGCTGCTGCTGCTGCTGCGCGTTTCTACATTATTATTGTGCAAACACACAAGCTGTTTCCTTTCTGTGTGTGTGTGTGTGTGTGTTTTTTTTTTTTTTGCTGCCCACACATGCTCATTTCACAGCACTTTTGCTCACATGCGACTGTATATATATGTGAGATATTAGTTTTGGACAAAATATGTCACATGCTCTTCTCCTTTTTCTGACTTCAAACAGCGTTGATGGATGTTTGAGTTTCTTGATGGGTACTACTATCACAGAAAAAGGAAAAATATGGTGTTTTTTTTTTAAGCCAGTTTTCATGAAAGGTTTACATGGAAAACATGTGTTGAGATGTTATGCATTCTTACCATGATAAAAAAAAGAAGAATTTTGTGCTTTTTTTGAGATTCAGTTATCAATTTTTAAATAACAGTTCATTATAATATTGATGCTTTGTGTTTCTTGGATAGTCCAGAAAAATTGTGCTTTTTTGCTTTTAGAATGATTCTCTTTGGATTCACTGTACAACTGATTTTTCCTTGAAATGTCTTTTTTTTATTCACACCCTGTCTCAAGAAAAAAAATGCACAGAATTTATATATTTAAAAAGCAGGGTGAATCCAGGCCATTTGGAGTCAGTCCAATCAGGGCTCAGATGGGCGAGTCCATCAGAGAAAGAACTTTTGAATAATTCAGGCTTTCAAAGCCCTGCTGAGGAATTCAAGATCCTTTTTTTTTTTTTTTTTTGCTTCTTGGAGAGAAAACCTCTTTTTGCCATCAAAAGAATAAATTTAGTCCTGATGCTGTTCCCTTTTCAAGGCGCATAATATGTCATCCTGTGGGCAGAGGAAACCCATTTGTGGCTCATGTGCATCCTGGGAGGTGACAAATTACTCCTTTATGAGTTGAGGTGAAAAATGCCTTTCATTTTCATTTCCTGGAAGATATTCAAAATCATCATGAAATATCTTTTGCAGAATTATTATTTTTTGCCTATTTTTCTGAGTATTATGATTGACATATGATATTATAGAGATGTGAATTTATGCTTGGGATTAAAATGGTCCATTTCATTGAGAAAGAGACTAAATATATATAAATTGTTGGAAGGGTTTTGATGGCAGCAGTGCATCAAGATGATTTAAAAGCACTCTTTGAATTCTGGAAAAAGCTTTTACATGGATTACTCCATGAATCAACTTCACTTGAGAGCATTTCAATATATGCTGCCCTCCACCAAATCCAATGATCATATAGACTCTTCAGGTACATAAAAAACATTTTTGTTGGAAAGTGAATTGTCAGGAAGTTGATGCACTGAAGCTGCTGAGGAATCAGAATGCTCACAACCACTCCAATATAAGAGGTATCTGAAAGCTCAAGGAAATCATGTTCATGCATTATTTTTTATTTTATAAGTACAGTATTGTTTCAGCATGCAGCTGTGTTTTTTTTTCTTTCAACATTTCAGGGCAACCACCATCAAGATTGAAAAACAAAGATGAGAAAATACATTTCTCATTAAATAACTTGCGGAAGGAATGTTGGTATGGCATATATATATTTGATTGAATGTAATTGAGTGGATTTGGGTTGGGTGGGAAAGGGGGTTTGGTTGTGGAAATCTTGATTGAACCTTGTGAATGCTGAAAAGCGGCAAATGAAGTGTTCTGTTCATTCATTCAATAAAAATATATCCTATAGAAACACGTACTGTATGTACAAATAAATTTTGTTCAGTGTTTCAAATGAAATTCAGTTGAAACAATGACTTTAAAAATACGTAGATTCCGTATACTTTCAAAATTTTTATGCATTGAAAATGTTTGATTAATTCTTTTAATTGTACAGTACAGTATTTACTAATGCATGAGTTTTTGAAATGACAACTATATAGTATTTTAAAATCAATTATATTCAATTAATTTTTATTGTGTTGAAAAAAAAACTCACAATGAAAATTGAATATTTTCCCCACTTTCTAGTACAATTTCATTTCAAATGCATGCTGTTCTTTGAAAAATAAATTCTGTCCGAAAGCTCAATGGATTTCTCCCCCTAAATTTCACTGTAATTTTCATCCTACTGGAGATTTTTCAAAAGGGAAATTATTTTCTGGAAATATTGATGGGAAATATTTCCTGTATACAGTACAGTATTTCAATTGAATTTTTGTTAGATGGGTCTTTTTTTTTTTACAAGAAATCTATCTTAAATATTTTCAGATCAAATAATATTCTCCGCGTTTTATACGACAAATTTCAGAAAATGAAGATTTGAACAAATAATGCGTTCAAAAAGATTAAATGCTTTTATGCTTGCTTCATTGTAATCTTTCCTCAATTGGATTATTCTTGAACAATCATGTCGTGTATTTTTTTTAAGTTATCAAAATTTCGGTAGTGAAAGTATATCCGATCAATATTAGTATGATGAAAATTATAGTGGAATTCAGGGGGAGGGAATTATTCGAGTTTCAGGAGAGAACTTTTCTTTCAAACAACATGCATTTGAAATGAAATTGCACGAGAAAGAAGCGAAAATTTGTTTTCCCTTTGAACTTTTTTGGAAGATGAAAAAAAAATTTCTGAAACTTCGGTAAGAACCGAATGATTTTTTGCCATTTATTTTTCACGCATTTTATTCATTTTACAGCATTTTTCTCTAGAAATATTATGCTTATGAATTGAAACAATTTTTTCTCAACGAAAGCAAGAAATTGTGTTGTTTCGTTTATTGAAAAAAAAAGTTAACTCGAGCACAAAAACTTTATAAATACCCATTGTAAGCTTAAGTTAGGAACCTTGAGATTTCGGGGTTGAAACGGAATAAGTAATTGTTGTTTTTTTCGGTTGATTCACCTCGGATTTCACCTGCATCGAAGATGAAAGCTTTTTCCTGGAACTCTTTTGTTCCGACTTATCGAGGAAATTTGAAAATATTCGGACAAAGATACACGTGACTTATTGTGGAGTGCTTCTCAAGCAAAGCTATTCCGTTTCTTGTGATTTTTTATTTGTTCTTCCTTTTCTGTCATTAACTTGATTAAAGAGATGAGAATTCAAGCTATTTTCTGCTTTTTTTGTATGATGACTGACCATAAATGTACCTGTTCATGGTGTCAATTTTCAATGCCTGAAATATTTATTCAATTCCAATTTGTTATGGAGGAACTTTATTGGAAAAGTGGCCTAGGTCAACCCTTCAGAATATTTCACAATATATGATCAGTTTGGCAAAGCCCTGTCAATGAACAATCTTCAAGTGAAGGAAGCCTCTTCTTGTGGAAATGAATTTAAATTTTAATTTGGCTATTTTGATGTGGAAACCACCCAAAATGGTTCACTGTTGAGCCTTATTTGCCTTCTCAAACTCTTTCTATCCCAAGGCCACCACATTTATCCTAACAAGATTTTGATGGGGGGATTTACTGATCCATCCCCCAAGAGAAATATTTGTGGCTATGCCCCTTCCAGTGATTTCAATTCAATTCACCCTTTCCTCCACCCCCTGTAATTTAAAGAACTAGAAGCCCACTAATTCATGGCACTTTAGTNTTTTTTTTCTTCGATAGCCCCTTAATTGGGTCTTGAAATGCAAGGCATAACCGCAAGGATTCAACAGTCACCCGACAATATTTGCACAGGCAAACTAGAATGTCAATCGGCCATGGCCACAAAGAATCCTCATCGATTTCGACTTGCATAATTTTTTTTCTCGTTAGATTTCACGGTAAATCGACAGGAAAGTTCTTTAAAAAAATAGCGAACGATCGAAAAGCTTATAGAATTATGAACATAAGGATTATGTTCTCGTTCTTCTGTAAACAAAAGCACAGTAAAGTAAAAAAAATGTACAAAATCCGACGAAAAAATTCCTTCAAGATGCTGATTTTCGTAACCGTGTCCGAACATTAATATGTAAAGTACTTGATTTATCACTAAAAATTTTAATATCACCCAAAAATTTAAAAAAACCGAGACCCTTTCTGAAATCTTAAAGGATCAAGATAAACTGTTGGCCTTATATGATTTCTCATCAAAGATTCTCTCTAATTTGTTCATTCAACTAAACCTGATACAGAAACAAGCTGAAGATCTTGTCCTTTAAATTAATTTTTACATATATTTTGTTTCCAATGTCAGGGAACAAATGGGTGTATGCATACATGTCAGATGTCCAGTTGTATTTCATGGATTGTATTTTCTTTTAATTTTGTTATCAATTTGTGCAACTGCTCTGAAGTGATTAAATGTCATTGAGTCAATTTGGGTTGGGTGGGAGGGGGTTTGGATGCAGGAGTTCTGGTTATCCCTTGTGAACGCTGAAAAGCGGCAAATATAGTTTTCTGTTCTTTCTTCTTTCTTTTCTAGAAGCCCCTGATTATCATTATGAAATACCACAGCACATGAAATCTCTTGGAATATGAGCTGTGTAACATGAATTTTTACTGGAAAGAAGCTGTGAATCAAAAAGAGCTCTTCTCATGTAGATTAAATGTCTCTGAAGTGATTAAATGTCTTTGAGTGGATTTGGGTTGGGTGGGGAGGGGATTTGGATGTGGAAAACTTGATTGAACCTTGTGAACGCTGAAAAGCGGAAAATAAAGTGTTCTGTTCATTCATTCATTCATGTGGATTCATCAATTTCTCATGTCAACTGTCATAATGTCTTTGAATTTTTATGCATAAAATTTTTGCTTGTTGCTGGGGAACATATTGTACAGTACAACAATTTTTCTTGGGAAATATTCTTATGAAGTGGCTCTGGCCATCACCCAATGGTCCACTGTTGAGCTTGCTTCACCTTCATCCCATTTGCTGCTCTTCTCCAACTCCTTTTCTTTACCCTAGGCCACCACATGTATCCCAATAAGATTGAGGATTTCTATGGGGGGGGGGGGGTTTACTGATACCATTCCCAACTGAATTATTGTGGCTATACACATGCCCCAGCAGTGATTTCAATCCAATACCCTATCCTCAACCCCTCTCCTTCTTTTTCCAGAAGAGTTAGCTGTCTATATATACAGCAGTCCCTGAAGGCATGTGAATAAATGTGTGATGGGGAAAAGTTTAGCAGGAACCTTGTTGTATCCAACACACCCAACACCCACTCACTTGATTGCAAGGAACTTGGTCGCTTTCTGAGCAGCGCTCAATGATGCGCTTGATGAGATCCAGTCTGTGTTGACTCTCAGACACTGCCCTTGGTTGAATATTATTGTTCTTTGTCTGGCTGCTGCTGCTGCTGGGGAGAACTGGGGGATTCTTTTTGGGTGATGAGCTGCTCTTGATGACTGTGGCAAATGTGGGTGATGAAGTGGGGGGCTGCTGCTGCTGCTGCTGGAAGTGATCTGCACTTGCTTGGCTTATTGTGCTGTGGATGCTGTTGATTTGAAAAGGAAAATAAAAATAATGAAATGATACAGAGAGAGAGAGATTGTTGAGCTTCAAGTCCCAGGTCTGAGGATTTGAGGGCCATTAGGTGCATTGTATGTTGATAACCACTGTGCTGTTACTGTATTTGACATGACTACATGAGACATGCTCTTTTTGTCTTGTTATGAGGTGTCTGTATATATGCATCACAAAATCTCAAATTATTTTATGAATAATTTCATCCTTTTTTACAGTGTACCAGCAAGTGATTTTTTTTTGTGATGAAAAATTAAAGCTTGGTAATGGAATTTATTTATTGGAAACCATTTTATAAAAGAATTTTCAAGCTTTAAGTCTCAGGTCTGAGCGATTGAAGGTATTATATCTTGATAAGAATTATGTTGTTACTGTATTTGATTTCAAACTTACTTATCTTTTAGTTTTGAGGTGTCTGTATTTCAAATATGTATCACAAAATCATATGATTAATTTCATACTTTTTCCAGAGCTCCAGGAAGTGATTCTTGTTTTGTGATGAAAAATTAAAGCTTGGTAATGGAATTTATTTATTGGAAACCATTTTATAAAGGAATTTTCAAGCTTCAAGTCCCAGGTCTCAGGGATTGAAGGCTATTAGGTGTATTATATCTTGATAACAACTATGTTGTTTCTGTATTTGATATGAAACATGCTCTTTTTTTAGTTATGAGGTGTCTTTATATCAAATATGCATCACAAAATCAAATTATTAATTTCATCCTTTTTCCAGAGTTCCAGGAAGTGATTCTTGTTTTTGAATGACAAATGAAAGCTTGGTAGTGGAATGTATTTATTGGAAAACATTTTGAAATTAATTCTTGAAGCTACAAGAAGTCCCTGTAAGGTCTGAGTGCTGGTTATTCTTTTTTTGATGATTCCGATTTGGTTTTTGTATTTGACATGAGGCATATGCTCATTCTTTACTTATGTCTTTACATGCTACAGACTTGAGCAGTGTCACAACATTTTAAAGTATTTTATGATCAACCTAATACTTTTTTCAAAATTCCAGCAGATAATCCTTGTTTTTTAATGAAAAATCAAAGCTTTATAGAGGAATCCATTCATTAGGAAACTTGTAGAGAGATGTATTTCTGTAACTGCTATTCAATTGCTGTATTTGACAAAAGACAGACTTTTTTATTTATGTGGTGTCCTGTATATAAAATATAGCTGTAACACAAATTTTTGAATAATTTTTTGAAAAACTTATCCTTGTTGCCTGAATTCTGGTAACCTATACTGTCAGGAATAATTCCAACAAATAACAAATTTTAGTTTAAAGAATCTTTTGATGATGAGATAGATTGGTTTTTAAGAGTAAAACACAAGAATTTGGTCGGGCTGCGACCGGGGTGAGATCACCCTATTATAAGGTTGATATATTCGAAGATTTGGTTGACACTTTTAGATGAATGCTTGCAAAATCTCGGAGTAACCGCACACACAAATGCAGGAGATAGACTGTGCTGAACATTGTGGGTTTTTGGAACAGGAAAGCAGTCCTTCAAGGATGAGATTTAGCAACAGGATTAGTAAAGAAATGTAGCCTTGGAGGCTTCCGTAAGCAACGTGAGAACCAAGGTCTTCTGAGGTCTTCCGAGGTTCTCACAGAAAGTGGATTTTGTCCCCAAGGATGAGAATTCGAGTTCTCAAATTGACTTGCTAAAAACAGAACTAAAAATTTGCGACATATACGTCTTGGGTTTAAATGAAAAAATTAAGCTGGGCCAACTACAAAAATGTTACTGAGAAAATGACTAAAAATGTAATGCTGCAATCAGTGTTGAACTGGAAAACATGATGTAAATATTTGTATGGCATCTGTTACTCATTATTTTTCCGCTGCTGTACTTGTACATTATTTTTTTTTCCAACAGGGGTTAGTTCTCAATTCAGTTTGATTGTATTTTCCTTCAACGCTGAATTTTTCAAACTCAATAAAATCCAGAGATTGAATGCATTCAGCCTATGAGAAGAGAATTTTAATCATAATTTAATTTATTCCATTATTATCTGTCATCATGCATAGAACAGCTCTTGTGAAAAGGGCAGCAATAATTGTTCCTCTAGTCCGCAGCAACTTCATTATTCCCCATCCCAGGTTGTGCGAAGAAAAGCCGTCCAATTCCCCCACTTGAATGGATGCCTATATGCGCATTTGTCTCCGTATGCTGGTAAATAGGGCGCGTCTTTTATCCCTGCGAGTTCCTGATGACGAATCCTTCTCTGTCTCT
>CAJPEX010006317.1:0-13057 GCA_905338405.1 Notodromas monacha | reverse complement strand
GGAATCCCCTGGGGCTAGAGTCAAAGCCTCAGAACAGTCCTGGTGACATTTTTCAAATTCGGAAAGCTTGAAATAGGCTTGGGCGCGATTTTTGAAGAAAACCGCCTTTTCCGTCTGGTTTTCAACTGGACAGGAACTAAGTGCTTTCGTGTAACACTCCACTGCTGGTCCATATTCCCCTTCCTTAAATTTCTGATTCCCTGGAAATAAAATAAAGAGTTGTCCATTATTCAAACCCCCATATTTAGAAAATTTGCTGCAAATTCTGAACTGATAAAAACAAGTATCTGTAAAAAAAAAATTAGCGCAGGGGATTCAAGAGCTTCTCCGGAAGTGACCGAATAGCTAAGACATCTCTTGGCGGTTTACCGAAACCTCGGCAACACATTTTCATTTTTAAAAATATGAAATTTACAAGTCGGTGATACAAATTCAAAACACTCGATCAAGGAAACGGTTATTCGTTAAAATTTTATTGATTTGTTCATACAGTATATATTCCCCAGTTCTCAAAATTATTTTTCCTCGTTTTTAAAATGACATTTTTACCTTCATCCTTCCACTCTGAGGGCAACTTGTCCAAGATTGGGCCCCGAACGGAATTTTCAACATCGGCTGTCATGTTGCAAAAGTCTTCTGAAATAATCGACGATTTTTGGAAAATATAATGCACCAGCAGCAAAGAGAGCTCCTACAAAAACTGCAATCGAAACACTCAATTTATCCTGCTTCAAGTTCACACCGTCTTCACAACATGCACCACTAATGACGTCCATTGACCACCTAAACAGACAATAATTGCAAAACTCCTGAAAACTTTGAACCAACAATTTCTTTGCAAATTAATGAATGAGCTCAATAAATTGTTTATTGCAACAATACCCACAAAAAAATCACTCGTGTCGAAAGCCGAAAAAATAACGATTAGGACTCGCTGTCGGCAACTCGTACATGAACTTCCCATTGGGCAAATGCCACAAGAATCGGACTCGCAGTTAGTTTCTTCTAGTAAACACAAAAATCACTGAAAACCGGTCTTACTCAAAACTAAAAGCGTCCAGAAATGCCCAAAAAGCTTTTAAAAAATCGTATCAATCCGTTTTCGCGAGATCATCGTCAATCTGTTTCCTCACACCAGCCCTGAACTCCATGATGAAGAAATATAACGACGGAAGCACACTTCGCAGCCAAGTAGCAGCCTTAGGGGCAATACCAGAAACCGTCACTTCTTTTTCACGTAAAATGATAGCTTTGATCGTTCGTTTCGCCACGGAATCCGGACTCATTCCGTTGGCAGTCGTAGAATCCATCGCTGAAACATAGATGAAGTAACATTTCATTAATTTTTTAAACATATCGAATGTACCCGATACACAAACAAATACTGTCACAAAAGATTCAAATCACGTAATCATTCGTTATAAAATTGTGAAAGTTCAGCAAAAGTTATTTTATATTCAGCGCGCAGCGACACACGTAGAATGAACGAGCTGGAAAACTCAAAACAGCGAAATATCAAATTTTAACTTGACCATTTATTTATCACAATGTAACTTCTAATAGCTTAGCCAATACATTATTCTAAAAAGTTCGATCACTTCATTGGTAACACTATAAAGGCAGTCACTTTTGCCTCGATCCTTCTAAAATAATTGACTCACCGTCGCAGCAACAGTTACAGTAATGAACAACAATATGAAAAATGACCTTGTCTAATATCCGAATCTTTTCCTCAGACATAGAACTTCTAGATCCGATGGATGGTGATGATAAATCGTCAGATGAATGCAACAATAGACAATAAAAAAAATACTTACAGCCATATTTGGATCCATCAGCAGTCATGGCATTTTCCGAAAGGCCAGTTCTCACGTACCCTGGGTTGACCACAGTGACAAAAACATTTCTGCTTGACGTTTCGGCCCGCATTGAATCGCAAAATGCTTGCAACGCATGTTTCGAAGCGGCGTAACAAGACCGATGGGGCAATGCTATCTTGCCCTGAACACTTCCAATCACAACGATGCTCCCACCACCTTGCGCAATCATTCCCGGTAGAAGAGCTGAAAAAAGAATCTCTTAGTACATTTTTGTAACAGATTTCGACCAAAGACCACCAGAAATAAAATAATAGCAAGTATACTACGTGTGATTCACAAAAATTGAAGCGATTCACACAGGATACGAACAGCGTCGGATGAGGCGTGACCCACCATGAACGATAAATCAATCAATACTCCGTATCGCCAAACTCCGTATTGCATACTACAGACACCAGGATTTCTTCAATTTCTCACACATAAACACCCACAAAAAAGGATTTTCTAATCATCTTTCTCCTCGGTCCTCACTGACGGATAACTTAGTGATGTTAAGTAAAGCTCAATAGCACCTTACATTCTCCCATATACCCGCAGTCAATGATGGGTCACGCCTCATCCGATAAAAAATAAATTTTCACGAACAGCAGAAATTAAAACAACAGGAATAAATTTCGACCAAGTTTACATACCTTTGCAAAGAGCAACTTGTCCGAAGTAATTGACGGCCATGAGCTTCACGTCCACAGCAAGGTGAGTTGAAACAATGTCTCCACGATAACTTGGAAATTAAATAGCACTAGATTGACAGTATTGTACGAGAGGAAGGTTCAATTGCGGGTTTCCACAGTGGGCAACAGTATAAGTTCAGACATGGCATACTCAAAATTATCCAATTTTGTATGTAGGTTGGGTGTGTGATTCTCAATAATAACGCAACAAAATTCCCTCAGAAAGCATCAATTCCATCGATTTTTCTTATACAACACATTTACATTTTTGTGGCATCAACTGAGTTGGCACTAAATTGGGGTATCCTTTAAGAACACAGTAGAGAGAGATTTGTTCTAAGGACATTTAGGGGTTGACAATTCTTGAAAATATCTCAATGATGACTACTTTCTGGACACCCTATTTGGCCTATTAAACGAAATCTCAGTACCTTCACGGAACAATACCCCAAACTAAACTTGCATTGGCAGACGGTTGCATTGTCAGGCATTCCTCCGTAAATACAAAGAAACTATTACGGAAGTACTGACCTTATTATTCGTTCTAGAATGATAATCCGCTCGTGCATTAATCGCCTCGTACAAGGCCTGCATCAACGTTTTTATCGCTGCATTGTCTGGCTCAAGGGCTAACGCTTGCTTGGCATCTCTGTATGCATCATCCAACTTTCCCAGTTTCTCTGACGCTGTTGCACGTCGAAACAGCGCCTTGGAATCCCCTGGGGCTAGAGTCAAAGCCTCAGAACAGTCCTGGTGACATTTTTCAAATTCGGAAAGCTTGAAATAGGCTTGGGCGCGATTTTTGAAGAAAACCGCCTTTTCCGTCTGGTTTTCAACTTGACAGGAACTAAGTGCTTTCGTGTAACACTCCACTGCTGGTCCATATTCCCCTTCCTTAAATTTCTGATTACCTAGAAATGAAATAAAGAGTTGTCCATTATTCAACCCCCCATATTTAGAAAATTTGCTTCAAATTCTGAACTGATAAGAACAAGTATCTTTAAAACAATTTTAGCGCAGGGCATTCAAGAGCTTCTCCGGAAGTGACCGAAAAGCTAAGACATCTCTTGGCGGTTTACCGAAACCTAGGCAACACATTTTCATCTTTAAAAATATGAAATTTACAAGTCGGTGATACAAATTCAAGACACTCGATCAAGGAAACGGTTATTCGTTACCATTTTATTGATTTGTTCATATATATTCCCCAGTTCTTGAAATTATTTTTCCTCGTTTTTAAAATGACATATTTACCTTCATCTTTCCACTCTGAGGGCAACTTGTCCAAGATTGGGCCCCGAACGGAATTTTCAACATCGGCTGTCATGTTGCAAAAGTCTTCTGAAATAATCGACGATTTTTGGAAAATATAATGCACCAACAGCAAAGAGAGCTCCTACAAAAACTGCAATCGAAACACTCAATTTATCCTGCTTCACGTTCACACCGTCTTCACAACATGCACCACTGATTACATCCATTGACCACCTGAACAGACAATAATTGCAGAACTCCTGAACACTTTGAACCAACAATTTCTTTGGAAATTAATGAATGAACTCAATGAATTGTTTATTGCAACAATACCCACAAAAAAATCACTCGTGTCGAAAGCCGGAAAAATAACGATTAGGACTCGCTGTCGGCAACTCGTACATGAACTTCCCATTGGGCAAATGCCACAAGAATCGGACTCGCAGTTAGTTTCTTCTAGTAAACACAAAAATCACTGAAAACCGGTCTTACTCAAAACTAAAAGCGTCCAGAAATGCCCAAAAAGCTTTTAAAAAATCGTATCAATCCGTTTTCGCGAGATCATCGTCAATCTGTTTCCTCACACCAGCCCTGAACTCCATGATGAAGAAATATAACGACGGAAGCACACTTCGCAGCCAAGTAGCAGCCTTAGGGGCAATACCAGAAACCGTCACTTCTTTTTCACGTAAAATGATAGCTTTGATCGTTCTTTTCGCCACGGAATCCGGACTCATTCCGTTGGCAGTCGTAGAATCCATCGCTGAAACATAGATGAAGTAACATTTCATTAATTTCTTAAACATATCGAATGTTCCCGATACACAAACAAATACTGTCACAAAAGATTCAAATCACGTAATCATTCTTTATAAAATTGTGAAAGTTCAGCAAAAGTTATTTTATATTCAGCGCGCAGCGACACACGTAGAATGAACGAGCTGGAAAACTCAAAAAAGCGAAATATCAAATTTTAAACTTGACCATTTATTCATCACAATGTAACTTCTAATAGCTTAGCCAATACATTATTCTAAAAAGTTCGATCACTTCATTGGTAACACTATAAAGGCAGTCACTTCTGCCTCGATCCTTCTAAAATAATTGACTCACCGTCGCAGCAACAGTTACAGTAATGAACAACAATATGAAAAATGACCTTCTCTAATATCCGAATCATTTCCTCAGACATAGAACTTCTGGATCCGATGGATGGTGATGATAAATCGTCAGATGAATGCAACAATAGACAATAAAAAAATACTTACAGCCATATTTGGATCCATCAGCAGTCATGGCATTTTCCGAAAGGCCAGTTCTCACGTACCCTGGGTTGACCACAGTGACAAAAACATTTCTGCTTGACGTTTCGGCCCGCATTGAATCGCAAAATGCTTGCAACGCATGTTTCGAAGCGGCGTAACAAGACCGATGGGGCAATGCTATCTTGCCCTGAACACTTCCAATCACAACGATGCTCCCACCACCTTGCGCAATCATTCCCGGTAGAAGAGCTGAAAAAAGAATCTCTTAGTACATTTTTGTAACAGATTTCGACCAAAGACCACCAGAAATAAAATAATAGCAAGTATACTACGTGTGATTCACAAAAATTGAAGCGATTCATACATGATACGGACAGCGTCGGATGAGGCGTGACCCACTATGAGCGATAAATCAATCAATACTCCGTATCGCCAAACTCCGGATTGCATACTACAGACACCAGGATTTCTTCAATTTCTCACACATACACACCCGCAAAAAAAGGATTTTCTCATCATCTTTCTCCTCGGTCCTCACTGAAGGATAACTTAGTGATGTTAAGTAAAGCTCAATAGCACCTTACATTCTCCCATATACCCGCAGTCAATGCTGGGTCACGCCTCATCCGATAAAAAATAAATTTACACGAACAGCAGAAATTGAAACAACAGGAATAAATTTCGACCAAGTTTACATACCTTTGCAAAGAGCAACTTGTCCGAAGTAATTGACGGCCATGAGCTTCACGTCCACAGCAAGGTGAGTTGAAACAATGTCTCCACGATAACTCATGCCGCCGTTGTTCACCAGAATATCAACACGACCGTAAACATTCAACGCTTCATCAGCCTTCGCTTTCAAAGAATTCAATTCACTCAAATCCAAAGGCAGAACGACAGGAGGAGTAACCTCCGTCACCTTAAAGATAATAAGAGAAGGGGATTCGTTAACGAACTCGGCCGTTTTCAGAAAAGTTACTGACGGAATGTCGTCTCATCAGCTCCTCACGAACACGATCCAGCTCTTCTTCACGTCGAGAACACAGTATCAATTTGCAACCGTGCTTGTAAAATTCATGAGCTAACGCTTCTCCAATTCCACTACTCGCCCCAGTGAGCATCACGACCTGAAATATTTCAAAGGTTCAAAGAAAACGAAAGCACAAAAATGCAACGAATTACCTTCCCTCGCAGAAAGTCCTTGTGAGCATGATATGACCAAGCTTTGTACGTATTGTACAAAACAATAGGAAGGCCAAACGGCAGCCACAAGCGTCTAATCCAGTTGAAGACAGGAGTCGAGACAGACCATTTCTGCTGCGACCGTTCTGGTATATCACCCATTCTATTTCACATCCAGAACCTCCAAAATGCAGCACTAGATTCAGAAGTAACACAAAATCAAAATCGCGCACGAAAACCAGCGAGATATACGGTCGATGAATGAACCATCACTTATCGCGGCGGAAATGATGCTGCTGTTTTGCATGATCTCAAGCGCTGTCTTCATTCAGAAGATAACTTCACCAATGGAATCCGTACTCGTGAAAGAATAACCACTTTTACCGGCAGAATGCAGCCTCACTGAATGCAGCGAACTTCCGCTATTCTACCTCACTGAACGCGCCATTACTGTATCAGGATCCTTCTACAGCATTCTAGACACTGGAATTTGAAAACTTGCCAAAAGTAGAGTTCCAACGCTCTGAGCATCGACGTACAGAAACTGAATAATATACCTCAAGCCAATGTTTTAATGCTTGAAAGCTTATGGGATACGCGACACTGATCCTCACGGTCACAAGTCAGAACCTGGAGTGACACAATCGCTATTGAGTGGAGTGCATGTGAATCCATCATACGGGGTGTAAATAAAATTTTGTTTTTTTCTTCTTCGGTGTAGGTGTCCATACAAAATTTGTACATAAGTACATCGCTGCTGCGTAGCTTCAAATAATGTCCATATTTCCCTTGAAATTTTTTTCGTTTACTTCAAAAAGACATGTCTGGCGTGCAGCCATGCAGGACACAAAAAATTACCTCAAATGTTAGCAAGGAAAAGAATTCTTGGTACAGTAGTATAGGAGACGGAATAAATACTGTAGAATAATTCATGCAGCAGTTCTTTCGATTTACAATTCTGCCTATACGGACTGTCTGAAATGCTTTTAGTGCATCCTTCAGGTTTTTTCAGGATACCGTAATCAGCAAACGCTTCTTTACTTTGGTCAGTATAAGAATGAACAATCACAGTAGTAACTGCATATTCTCCTCTGGGGTGAAAGCAGCAATTTTTTTATTCTAAAAAAAAACCTGCAGAAAAATGTGTAAGAACTTTTCCTGGTAGCCTCAAGAAGCAATTTGGAGACTGCCAATTTTTTTTACTGCTGATAATTTACAACAAATATCGAAATAGTACATCTGACTTTGAAATTACTTTTGGATTGACACTTGTAAATGGTTAACTTTTATTCCTTCACATTTGATTCAAATGCATGTGCCGACTCATTTGAAACTATATGAGATTTTTAAGGAACTAAAAAATTTTGGACGCAAGAAAAAAGCTTTTACAAAAAAAAAACGTGTGACCCTGCTTCTTAAGGCGCTGAAGCCCAGAAAACCCAAATTTCAACAAAAACCGCAAGTGAAGTCCGGAATTCGTCCTATCAATCGTATCCAAAATCCCTCCAGTTCCTTTTTACAGACCCCGGAATAAAAAGGAAACATTTTTAGGTGAGAAATTGCGTAACGCCTTTATTACAATCCATCAAAATATTCACAATCTCAATCCGCGTTACGTCCGCTACTCTGGGCTAAAAAAGAACAAATATCTCAACATGGGGGAAAATTAACGTGGCCATCAAAGGACAGTGTTGATTGAAGAACGAATTTTTCTTTTTTTTTAAAATCCACAATTCGACATCAAGCAAGGACGAAACGAAAATCATTTCCCTCATCCCCATGAACGCAAACCACGTTTCTTAGCTGATAAACTGATTCTGTGCATTGTTCGGAAGGCATTCTTTCGAGTAAGACGACAGGTAGGCAGGTGCAAAATCAACATAAACTTTGGTTCTCGCCGTCAGCTTATTCTTGGGAATCAAGAGTCAGGCCTTGAACGCAGAAATACGTCTTTCGACATCCATTGCAATCTAAGCTCCTTTCACACCGAAAAAGCGTTTGAAGCAAGCCGCGATCAAACGGTTTTCAGTATAAATTACACCAAGAATATGCTAACTAAAGAGAGCCAATGCGTCTAAAGTTCTCATCCTATAAGTCTCGGAATGTACACACAACAAAACCCAACAGAACCCCCTCACTTGTCCACTCGTGCAGTCAGCTGTTCGTAAATCAGGAACACCAAGCAAATGTTCGGTGTGACGTGCATCAAGTTTGGTACCAGTCCTTTGTAGAAGCCACGCAATCCTTCTTCCCTGAAGGTCTTATAAACTACGTCCATGAGACCAGAGTAAGACTTGTACTGGTCTTGCATTCTCGCTCGAACAACCTGAGCAAAAAATAAAAACCATTTACTTTTCAACACGCATTCCACCTCAAACCCAAAAATAGGTTCCGACACCTCGCAATTAAAGCGAACTGGAAAGATCACCGAGAACGCCAACACCAATAAAATACTGAGAACCCAGAGAAATTGAAAAAATTCTTTTGAATTATAAACGATAAAAAACATTTTAATGATTTTTTACTTGTCTCACAGAAAAGAAAGACAAGATATTGAAACATCCTGGCATCATTCAAATAGCAAAACGTGCTTCCTCATTTAATTAATTGCTGCGCATTACTTCACGTGGGACGCCTAATATACCATCAGTTCAACTGGATGATGTAGAGAAATAAAACGATCAATTTATGTCTGATCCAAAAAAGTTTTGAGCAAGGTTGAGCTGCATACATGAAAGATCTCCTAGAAATTTTCTTTATTGACTCTCCGATAAATTACGGCACCAAATGGATGAATGTTCAATCTAAAACATGAGAAAGTACAAGAAATATCAAAAGCAAGGACAAAGTCATCTCTTCCGAAAACTTGAATAAAATAATACTGGGTCTGACAGTAACATTTTCCAGATTTCGCCATTCTTTTTTTTTCGTAAACCATCCACAACGTGATTCAAGGCACACAAGTAAATCGTTGTGTGTAGTATTCATCACGAAAATATGCGGAGGGAACTCCGTGGGAGCAAAAAAATCGTTGTGTAGTCCACCTGTATAATTTACGAAGTGCTGTAAAAGAATTGGCGGCAGCCTGAGTCCATTGAGCAAAAATAAATTTTGCTAGGCGCTCATTATCGATTATAACACAGTTCATTAATCCCACAATTTTCCTCGTGCATTATGGCATTTGTGAAACGTATCAATAATACCATCACATCTGCGACAGAATTTTATTTTCAAAAGGCTCCAAAAAAAAAATCTTTTGAAAATTGAGTAACTTTTCAAAAGAACAATCAGCACTTTTCAGGCCCTCGAAATTCACTAGTGAAGTCCAAGCAAACACATTTGTTGAGCCAAACATCAATTGTTCGCACAAGCCGCCAATAGCATGAAATTCACCTGGTGTGGGTACGTGAGAACAGCTGCGAACATCTTGGAAACAGCGGCGCAGGCAAGGTATTCCGAAGTAGAGAGAGAGCTTGTACGAGGACGTGAATAGAAGGTGTTGCACTGGATCTTCAGTTCCTCATAAGCCATGAATTGCAAAGAACCGTGAATTACGCCGCAGAAACCCGGAACTAATCCCTAAAAACGACACCAGGAACATAAACCTCCTGAAGCAACAAATCTTGCTGGAAGACCTAAAGATGTTACTTGAGTTAAACCCATGATTTTTTCAGAAATCCAAGTCGGGATTTCAGAAGCTGAAAAGAGGACTGTCAGCTTAAGCGATTACAATGAAATGTGAAAATACATGTAGCTATAATCCCCAGGGAAAAAAAATACTGTACCATTATAACCAGAATATGTGGCAAGAGGCGAAATATTCTAAGTCAAAGTTGACCTTTTCAGTCTGTCAGACTGAAAACTTTTTTGCAAGTCGACGCACATCATCACTTTAAAATACAGAACTATTCAAGCCAGGACTGCTATCATGCAAGGTAGACAAAAAATACACAAATGTTCAAGAGAAAACATCTCATTATATCGAAATCAAAAACTACAAATAAATGCTCACAGTCACTTAATGCCTTCTATTGGCATTAATTTTGAAAAAAAGATAATCCGAGTTCCATGTTATCAGATGAAGTCTCAGATTTGAAAGTTGAATACTGTAGTCAGTTTTTGTCCATAGATTATTTCAGATCATTCCTTACTGTATAAATCATTCGAGTGGGCTCACGCTCACCACCAGACAGGAGGATCCACAATCCACCACAATTGAAAAAATAAGCTATTTACATGTACAGTACTGTATATCGAAGATTTAAATTCCATGACACATCTCAATTTGCGTGTAAAAAGTTTTTAAAGGAGTGTAGCAATCGTATTCATACGTTGCACACAGTAAAATCAAATACGGTTCAGTGCTAAAACAAATTAAAAGAATACTCAAATACTGCAGCGAAAATGTAACCGCTCTTTCAGGCGAAGAAAAGGAAATTGAAAAACATATTAAACTGATGCCCGGGGAAAAAATAAAGCGTGCGTTTCGAAGAACGGACGAAGTAAAAAAAAAAAGGAAAACAAAATAGGAGGTGCGTCGGACTCGGCCAAAATTAGCGATCCAGGGTCATCTAATAAAACACAAAAACGGCGTTAATAACACGCAATGTTAAACGGATACCGTGAGACAGGAGCAATTGCAAACCTTGTAGAGACCTCGTAGACCTTCGAATTTGTAGATCTTGAGAAAAGCGTCGAGAGAATTCGTGTAGTGAACTGACGTCGTTCCACCGCCTCCACTTGCCACCAGCGCCCGCGGACTTTGTTTCTGTATGATGATTCTGTAACATTGTCGACGAAGAAGTTTTGCTTTCAAAATCAAACATTCCTTCTACAAATTTTCGAAAACAAAAAGGAGGAAAAATGTTGAAAAAAAAAATGTTGCGAACGATGATTTTAATGCAACGCACGATAGTTTTACTTTCGCATTAATTTTTTTGCCTCTTCCGAACACAAAATCTACTTCGAATATAACTTCCCCTGAATAATGCGTTGCAATATACTATTCGTAATTTTTAAAAAATGTTCAACACGGAGAGATTGAATATGCAAAATCTGAAAAAATGACCTGGTTTTGACGACAGAAATCGGATTCAATGCAATCAAGGACAAGCCCCCGGCCCAGGCAGCAGCGACTAGATGCTGACCCGGACTTAGAATCTTGGTTTGATCGCAATCCGGCCCCTTCAACCACCTCTTCATGCTGTCATATCTGCACAGTGATTTCACCAAAAATTCATAGTCAAATCAATAATGAATAAGAAAAATTGCAATTATCCTCTCAAGGATTCAAGAAAGACACAACGGCCTATTGGAGAAACATACGCATAGAAATAAAGCCCCCAGCCGATGCCGGCAGTGCAAACGTTGGGCATAACGCCACGGTAAAGTCCGCTGACTCCCTCTCCTCGGACGATCATCCGCAATGAGGCGAAAACGCCGTCCGCCTTCGTCGCTGCTCTGCTCGTCGTTTTTCCATCATCCACTGTTATACCATACGAGAATGTACCAATAAAAAAAATCCAGTTTCTCAAATTCTACGAATACGAAGAATAAGATTATAGACCAGTATTACACAGAAAAGGAGCGAGGTGTGAAAAATAAGGTCTTTCTAGCGCAGAATTAAAAATTCTCTCATTCGAGTCTCGGAAGCTTTAAAATAGGTGAAGAACCAAATACAGCTATTAAAAAAAGCGTGTCAAAAATCATAATCCCTCAAAAGCTGAGGTTGGAAAGTGCGCACCTGCAAACCGTGTTTTGACGACGTCCAACGGATGAAGAATGAGTGTGGAGGCGACTCCTCCAGAAACGCCGGCAAAAAGGCGTTCGAAGTGCACCGACGAGCAGAACGGCGGCAAAATGACGAAACGGCGAGCTCCTCGGGACGATCTTTGCTTCTCCTTACTCGGTATCATGATTTTTTTCCTTTCTCTCAGCAATACGGACAATAAACACCTGAAAAAATATCCACAATAGCTTATTCCTCACAAAGAAAAAATTAATTTCCTTTGACCGCCAATATTAAATTCCACGAATGACAGAAATGTATGTAGCACGTGAATCACCAATCTAACAAAACTTGACTATCTCATTTAATTTATCGTAAAAAAGACTTGGTCAAACCAAAAGGATACAAATTCACAAAGGTCCCCCGAAAAACCTCGACTAAGTGTAAAAGAATCTTTGGGACATCTTCGTGACTAAAAAATATTTTAATTGAATAGGCTAGAATGCTATGTGTTACAGGGAGGATTAAAAAGAGCCCCCACAAAATTATTGATCGTTTCCACAGAATCTGTTATCATGCCTCAAGTTCAAGGACGTCTCTAATCCTGGCCAACCCTGAAGCATTGCCTGTTCTAAAGAATTCCTGCGAAACTTAGACAAAAGCAAAGAAAAACATGTGCTCAAGGAAGGTCAAGAGTTGAAGTAACAGGAACCCGGGAAATAGAACAGAAAATTCTCTTGATTGTGAAGTATCTTAGGGGCTGATTCAACGCCCAATTGAGTTGGAGGACATATTAACCTTACCAAAACAGAAATTATTCGTGAGGAATTTAACACGAGTCAATAAAATTATATGAAAAGCGAAATAAGATCGTGGAGTTGAGAAACAGTAAGGCGTCCTAGTGAAGAAACTTACTAAACAAGAAATTATTTCTTGAAAAAAATTAAAATAATCTGACATGGACTGAATTTCACTTACGGACGAGAACTGACGGAATAGGCGAGCTGGGGTTAATGATTCACAAGGGCATTTTTACAAAGAGCTTCAAGACACGAGGTCAGCTCCATGGAATTGGAT
>CAJPEX010006316.1:0-13064 GCA_905338405.1 Notodromas monacha | reverse complement strand
ACCTTGTTTGCTTCCTCGAAGTAAGGTGCAATTTAAAAAGAGGTCTTGGAAACAAACCCGAGTATTTCCTGGATAACAATGCATAAGTCTGTTATATATGTTATATATATACCAAACTTATATTTTTGTATGTGGGGACATTGCTTGAACATCATGAATGCTGAAAAGCAGGAAATAAAGCTTGCTGTTCAATTCAAAAGTAACATTTTTATCCCTTAAAAATGTTGCATGAAAATATTCCTAACTGATGGGTGGCACTTTTTTTGCATTCCCAGCATAGATTGGACATGTTGGAGAATTCTCCAGAGTCCAGACAATGACATATTCTTTACCTGGATTTCTCAAAACTTAGACCTTTATTGCTACCCAAGGGCACTTCAATGACCTATATCTTACTGGTATAAGCGGAATGCAACTGTCTTTTGAAACATGTGCTCTTACTTTCTTTAGCTTTTAATGCATGAATGTCATGGATTAGAAGAAATATCAGAATTAGTTTCCTCCTCCCCCTCCTCCTTGATGTGCGTAATATCAGAGACAACAGGTATTATTTTCTTCAAGACTTTTCTTAGTCCTGGGTTTTACTTAAGACAGGCCTCTTATGTTGGATATCAGTCAATTACTGTACATTCACTTGAGTACCATGCACCCTCAATGAAGTGCACCGGGGTTTTTAGTTGGGAAGTTTGAATAAATCTTATCCCTCAGTAAGATGTGTACTGTACTCCAATTTAGTGACTTTATACAACTGCAGTATTTCAAAAATGAGAACACCCAAATTTTCATTTTAGGTATGAAATTAGCATCAATTTGACCAATTATAAACTGTTTTCATTAAAGTAAGCTTTTCTCTCAAACTTGGTCAAAAATCTCTGATGAGAATCAAGTACTGATGTATTGCTGTGCACAACATAAATTTCTAAGCTTTTTGAAACTTTTACACTGTATATCAGCAGCATTTGACACAAACACCCTCTTTCCTCCTCAAATTTGAGAAAATGTGGATGTGATCCTTGAGTAAATATTGTACAGTAAAATCTCATTACTACAAAATTGTGGGGACTTCAGAAAAAGTTTGTTGTAATGAATAATTGTTATGAGATTTTGAAAATTATTTACTGATTGGAAGATTTTCTTCAAATTATACCTGCATATATTCAACATATTCATTTTGTGCCTTTTCAGATTTTTTCAATGGTTGAAAAACTTATCTTCAAAAAGAAATGTTAATTTAAAAAAAAACAGATACTCTGAAGAACGGGAAAATACTAGCACACTTTCTCCACTCAAAAGTTTTTTAAAGCAATTCCTGCAAAGATTTATAAGGGTGAATGTGTCAAAATTGCTAACAATTTTTACATCACTAGCATTTCTCAGGCATACGAACCCTCTTCAACATGAGTATTGCAGGGCTCATTTTTTTCCATCTATCTACCCCCCCCCCCCTCCAACCATCATTCTTAACATAAGAATAATTCTTGAAAGAGAGGATTTTCAAGTGAACTCCAAAGAATTTTTGTGCTTGATTCCACCTTATGTCCCAAGAACCAGTCACCAGTCATATTTGAAATGGGAAATGTGAGACTGTGCCTGCGTCCATTAAGGATTTTTCATTGAGAAATCATAGAACGTTCCTCAAAAACATTTGTTATAGTAGAATTGGCAGTTTGTTGAAATTAGATTTTTATAACATGTACCCTATAGGATTTCTGCCGGGACTTGAAAATAAGTTTGTTATATTGAAAAATTTGTTGTAACGTGATTTCACTGTATTAGAGAAGGTACAGTACAGTACATAATATACCTGGTGTCTCTGTTTAAAAATATTCCCTCTGAAATGAAAGGATACATGGGCGAATGCTCCACGCCGGAGGAGCAGTACCCGCAGCAACGGATTGACCAGTTGAGCGACAGATGTCGCACTTGCTGTCCTGGGATGATCCGTCATCCTCATCATCAGCAGACGAGCAAAAGTAATGCCTTTTCCTCGCAAACTGGTGCTGCTCCATCATCAGCAAGCATCACTCTGCTCACTGGCCGAGAAGTTGGCACGCTTTGGGACAAGCTGCTGAATCTGGACATCATCAAGGCGACGTTTGGGTCGCCGTTTTTGGACGCCCATGTCTGCGGCCACGTGGCGTCCACTCCGGCCCTGGCCAAGTTTCACGTGTTGAGTTGTCCCGACGTGCCTGAAGACCCGCCGCCGGATTACGGCTATGAACTGGCTCTTCGTTATTTCGCTCAGAAGGTGAAATCATCAATTTTTTTTGCATACTACTGTATTCAATTCTCTTGAGAATGAAGTGCTTGAATGCTGACTCAATCTACAATTTCTGTATACTGTACAATAAGACAGTCAACAGGAGGACTCTGTCCACAAAAATCTTGAACAGTGAGACCCTCACATGCGGACACCTCGACCTGCGGACAATGCAACATAGGGACACTTATTTTCCTTCTAAAAATTAAGAAAATAGGCCCAAAATGAGAACACTGTCTTGACAAAGGAACATTTTGTGATAAAATTGCAAACACATTTCAGGCCAAATTACAAGAAGCAGATATTTATAACCCTAGAATTGATATAAGAAAAGTCCTTGGGCATTTCTCTCACCAATTTACCATCCATTTAGCTAATTGAAAATATTAACTCCAGCAGAGAGGGACTTCCTTCTCTCTTTGTCACTTGAATGTTATTTTTAAAGATAATACCATCATTTTGATGTACTGCACAGAGGTATCAGTATTCAATTCTACAAATGTCCATATTGTGTTGAAATATATTGATTAAAATCAGTTTAAATTGGGAGACCATTTTTATTTTTATGGGATTATGGTGAGTATTTTGTCCATAAAACACCAATTAAAAATAAGAGAACGTAAGTCTGTGGGGAAATGAGACTCAACTTAGGGACATTTCAACATAGGGACATTGTTGATGCACCAATTACATCCACATCTTGGAGTCTCACTGTATATGCAACATTTTTCTGTACAACAAATTCTTTTGGAATCCAATTGGGTTCTTTCCCCATGTTATAGAGGTTTCCAACAAGGAAATTCCATATTTACCATGCGTTTTTCCAGCCCCTTGAATTTTCTGGTTGATCATCAGGTCCATATCCTTATAATTGTTTTTTAAATAATAATTTGAAAAAAAAAATAATCATCTTGTGAATGGAAATACTATAGCATGAATCATGGTTCAGTAACAGGATTGTTACCAGATTTCCTGTTCATTATTTCGGCATATAGAGGAACATCCATTTGATCTTTGCCATTGGTTCCAGTACAGTACAATCAATCAACTAATCAAGTGAGACAGAGAGAGGAGAAATACAAGTCATTTCTTCAATTTCTCATTCATTTTTTCTTCATTTTTGATATATTATACTAAGCTTTATACACACAGTTGAAATAACTTTTTTTCTCTAAAATTTCTCTCATTATTATTTTTTCTCTCACCCCATTCACAACATTCATTCCATTATCTTTCTGCTTACCTTTCTGAAGTCAGAGAGAATCTACCTGCTGTTGGACATCACCAGAGACATTGACCAGAGACTCCACTTGGCCATTGAAGCCCTGGGCGACTTCCAATCCCGTCTGGCCTTTGTCTTCACCTCTCCAGAACCCTGCACTGACATTGGCTACTGGCTCAATCGCTACAATTTCACAGCCTGGAACTTGTCAAAGATCCTCTTGGCATCACGACCTGTACCGCACACATCATGCAATATGCCGATGATCATAAAAAGCCCCAGGATCTACGTGCGTTTGTTTGCCAAGTGCGACACGGCGTGTGCGTGGTATCGCAGCGACATCTATGACGCGTGGGCCGACTTGCGCGACCTGAGTAAATTCCAGGTGACGCGCCTGGCGTTCGATGCGAGGCGTCGCGCGATCGTGGCCCTGGTTTTGGCCACTTTCCACAATTTTGTGTTTCGCACGTTGACGCTCAAGAGGAGAGAGTTGAGGTCAGGGTCAGCTGGAAAGGCCAAGACTAGGTTGAGACAGGCCCAGTTGTCTGTGAGGAAACTGCTGATGCCCACACAGTCTGGCAACTGGAAACGGATGAATGTGGGATCCAGGTGTTGTGTTTTTTTTTGTTTAAATAAAATTGCAATGAGATAAACAGGAATTGAATTGAATGGTTTTCTATAATTTAATCTAAATTTACTGATATCTTAATTTAAAATAAACATTTTTATTCTTCCAATTGCTATAGCTTCAAATTCACATTGACAATTTTTAATTTTTTTATAACACAATTTTGAGGTAAATCTTGAGGTTCTCAAAGGTTTAAATTCTTTTCTGTATCAATTTAGAGAAACATTGAAATTTTTTCAAAAGGTAATATTTTCAATTAGTTTATTTATCTTTCAAAGAATATTTGATTTGTAGAAAGAGCAGAGGGATCCTATGCAGACAAGGTTTCATGACAAAACCCAGGAGAGAAGCTTGTGATGTAGATACACCAATCACTTGTGTTTCAAAATTTCTCTTTGAGGTTCTTGACCCCTTGAGTTCAGAGCAAGGATTCACAAAGCCCAGGGAAACAGGAACAAAAAAGGGACAGACTTTCAATAAGCTCTTTTTAGTAGAGAATTTGCAACATGCAAAAATACAAAAAAAGGCATTTGTGGGGATGTAGATTCAAAGCTCTGACTCCTTGCAGAGAATGTTGGTAGTGGACTGATTTTGGGAAGGAAGAGCAGGGGTTTGTATACCGCTAGGCTTGGAGGCTGGTTCTGGCCATGTGATTTCTTCAAAGTGCAGAAATGTAAGTAAGATAGCAGAAAGAGGTCAAAAGTCTAGACAGGGACTTTTTTTTATCATTTTTCAGTCCAGAGGTACTCTTGGATTTTATGGAAACTCTGTTGCAAGTCAGTGTCAGATCAGGTAACTCATGATCTGCATGCTTTGTTTATGATTGTTTCAAAGCAGGAACCAAAAGATGGCAGTGTCTGGTTTATCAAAAGATAGTGTTGAAACTATTTCTTGATATAGTGTTCAATAGTGTTCAAGACTGCCAACAATTGCAACAAGTAACAGAATGTGTGCAGCAGCCCAATCAAATTAGTGGTGACTTACTTTTTCTACACACAACATAAAAAATAATAGCATTAGGAAGGTATTCTGGGTAGCAATGGAATCTTAAGTGTAGGTGCACTTCAAGTGCACCCTGACACATACATAATTGAGTGAAATCACAAGCCTTTTTCATGCCATTGTCAAAATAATATGACTACAACACAGTACATAAAATGGAATGAGGACAGGCACAATTTGAATGTAGAACATTGGGTCCTTGTCCAATTAATAGAACTATTTTTTTAAAGTTTTCTATTGCCCAAATCATGAATTCCATTGTTATAATTCCAATTATGTCATCTATATTTCCCAGACACTCACAAAAAATTCTTCCTTTATCTTGATAACTTTTGCTGAAATTCAGAAAGTCATTAATACCAAGGTATAAAATTGAATTTGGTGAAATCACTATCAATCTTTAAAACATTGAATTACTGATATTTAATATAAAATTAATGAAATTCCAACAATTTTAGGAATATAAATTGCAATATCTCACCCTTCCTTGTCTCTTTCACATTTTTCTTGAATCAGGAAATGAAAATTATGCTCAGAACATCCTTAAATTATATAGGACTATTTTTTTGAATTTTTTTTATTTATTAAAGCCTCCTCAAGTTTGAATCTACCATGTGGTGCCCCTGTGACCGTATAGTTCTATTTATAAGATTGACAATATTCACCTTTTTTGAGATTATTGTCAAGGAATCAAAATGTAACTGATGCTGGTTCACCTTCTATATGCTGAGCTCCTGATTTTTATTCTTTGGGAGATAAGGCATGACTTCATGCATGCCACAAATAAATGTTTTCATTTGAAAGTGTAAAGAAAACCATTTTGCAGAAGACATATGCTGATTTCTTCACATATAGAGGACTGGGAAGTGCATCCCAGACAGTAGCTGAGCAGGAACTGCAGAGTGTCAATCACCAAAGGGATGTGCCCCTGTGTTCAGCCCTCAAGCAATTGGACTGGGTGCAAAGTTTGGGGCCAGAGTTTCCACATTTTGGGGCTGAGTTGTTGCTGGCATTGCAGGATGCCCTCATGTACAAGGAGTATGCTGTCAATGTGCACATTGAGGACACACTGATGGAAGCTGCCCTGGTGGGCTACCAGAAGCTGAGCAGAATTGCTGGTACAGCATAGCTACAATCATCACCTATTTTACAAAATTGCATAATTTGATAAGTCACATATCATTTGCCACACATTTTAAAATTCATTATTTGCCTCATAAGACCTTGAGCAGGTTTAGAAGCTTAGACTTGATGAAAAGCATTTATGCAGATTCATGTGGATACAAAATCAACAAAGAAATGCATTCATATGTTGGGCCTGAAAGTGTGGAAATGCCTGACTGGGACAAAAATGTCTACACCAGGAATACTTTTATGGAAGATTTTTTCTCAAGTATATTCCTGGAATCAAAATTGCATTTCATGTTTCTCTCAATGTGAGGTTACTGCACTTCATGCATTTCTTATTAAATGTATTAAAGGCATAGTTAGTTTTTATTGTCTTATTTGTTATCCACAGGCAACACCTACATTGACTGACCGTATGCATATCAAAGAGTAATTAATGCTACAAAAGAATAAAATTGAATTGGGTGAAATCACAATTAGTTTTGCATATTTATAGTGATCAAGTGAATCATGATTTCCAATACTTGAAAACCATGTTTCCTAACCCTTGGTTTTTTCCTGGTCCACAGGAGATTTTCAGCATAAAAAATGCATCAGAAGTTGTAATGAAGTGTGTCATTGTTATCTGATATTTTGGAAAGGCAATGGCAGTTGAAATTATCTGATTAAAATACAAGTTGGCTTTTCCCTATAATAACACTCAAGAATAATTTCCACCAGCTGAAATAAATTATTTCCAGCTTTCCTTCTGGAAAACCATTTTTTAAAGCCCAGCTTTCTGAATTTTTAAGACACTTCACTATAGCTGCTTCAGTGGTTCTTAACTAAATTCTTGAAATAAAAGTTCTGTTTGGAGGACATCATGGGAGGTATTCAAAACTTTTTCTGCCAGTCTGCAAAAGTTGTGTGGAACACTAAAAGGAAGTGTTATGGAAATATACCGGTATGCAGAAAATTTCATGAACATTTTTGGTCTGTGGTTCCAAAAGGTTGGGGAACACTGCTTTATAATTTTATCCATTCCAGTCAAAAATAACTGAAATATGCTGATGACTTTTGCTGTCTTTCAGAGAGTGATTACTACCACAGTAAAAAAAAAAATTGAGCAGAGTTTGAGTATTTGTTCATAAGTTTTGAGACTTCTTTCAAAAAAAGCCAACAGAGTTACAAGAATTCTAAGACATTTTTACTTGCATATCCCCATCATTTGGCAACACTTCAGTGCTGCTCAAAATACTCTCCTGGTATATTTTTTGTGGAGCTCACTGTTCCTTCCTTAATGCTTTTTATTTTTTTGCTCTGAAAACGGTTATTCCATCCTAGGTCAAATTTGGCATGGTCTTGAACGCAGGCAACACCCCCCAAAACATGAATATTGTTAATGAATGAATGAACATAACACTTTATTTGCCACTTTTCAGCATTCACAAGGTACAATCAAGATATCCACATCCAAACCCCCTCCCCTCCCCACCCAACCCAAATCCCCTCAAAGACATTTAATCACTTCAAAGCAGGAAACAAAGATTGATTAAAAAATAGAAGAAAATACAATCCACAAAATAAAACTGTCCTCAAAGACATTTAATCACTTCAACGCAGGAAACAAAGCACGCACATTGATTAAAAAATAAAAGAAAATACAATCCACAAAATAAAACTGGACATCTGACATGTATGCATACACCCACTCATTTCCTGACATTGAATATAAAATAGCAGTAAAGGTTTATTTATGAATATTTTGTATTTCAGAAATTCCAGTGCTTTCTATTTTTTTTCACAGAGAAACTCCACACAAAACACAGTGAAATGTTCGTTGATTTCGATCCCATGGGCAGCCTGGGTGAAGGAAGGGCCCATTTTGACGAGGTGATCCCTGTGAATGAGCACAGCTCTTTCGATAGGACCTTCCAGCAAGCACTTGTAGAGCAGAACACAGAGCGTATCTCCGTCATGCTCATTACGCACCGCGAACTTCCGTTTCCGGTCCCCAATGGAACTGCTCAGCGCACTGTTGACATCACAGTCTCGAAATCGGTGAGGTTTTTATTTTTGAATCATTGCCATCATTTGAAGTCCGGTATCACATTCCTGGAATTTAATTTAAATGAATAGCATCCTGATCATTTATGAATTAAATTTTAATGACATCTGTGTTTACATTTCAAAAAATTAGCAGAAAAATTCAGCCATAGAGGTTTTTAATTTGGGAACCAAGCTTTTTTGAGAGGGAGAAGGAAAGGAAAACTAGGAATAAATTTAATTGGGAATATTCAATTTGACGCTAATCTATTGCTGGGTATGGGTCAAATTGTGAAGTGGTCAAATTGCAAGACAGTGTCAAATTCTATGTTTTCTACATGAAATTTGACATTTTGAGTCTCTCTGCTGATTGAATTGTGGGGTAGGAGGTCAATTTGCAAGTCAACATCCCAGACAATTTGATGGGTCAAATTTTGGGATGGTCAAATTGAAGGATGTTGAATTGCAAGGTACCACCTGCTGTGTATTGATTTTTAAATAAGTTCATAGGATACTGAACTTTCAAGCAAGGTTTCATTTGGCAATATATTCTTCCACTTCCTTTCAGCATCAAATAAAATTTGGTGGCTCTTCTCTTTCCTTTGTAAGTAAATTAATAGTTGCAAGGCTTCAAGAAAATTTGAGTTATGGAGTTTGGAAATGAAAACCTTTAATGAGTCAAGGAGGTTTTTTAATGCATTATTTCCAAGGGATTTCAGACATGGACTTGAAAAATATTGGCATAAACCGGTATTTTATACAGAATCTTGATTTATAATGCTCAGCTATGTATATTTTCTCCAAAGTGAACAGCATTGCTTCACAAACATTTTTTTAATGCAAGGTGTCCACAATGCTGATTTGCACATTGATTCTATTTAAGAAAATAGTCTGTTATAGACAGTGAGACCCAAAGACACAGACATAATTGGTGCATCAAGATGCAAGAGTGTCCCTGAGTTAAATTGTCCCTAAGTCAAGTCTTGTTTTCTCATAGACTGACATTAAATAATTTGTATTGGTGTTTTATGGAAGAAATATTCAGAATTCCTTGAAAATTTTTTTTGCCACTTTAATTTGAATCAGTGAATACATTTTCAACTCAATAAGAACATTTGGAGCATTGAATTGTGTATCTTTGTACATTGAAATATGTCTGCATCTACAAAAAAAAACATTCAAGTAAAAAAAATAGAAGTCCCTCTATGCTGGAGGTAACTTTTTAAAAATTAGCTAAATGGGTGGTAAATTGGTGAGAGAAATGCCCAAGAACTTATCTTACATCAATTTAAGGGTTGGAAATATATGTTTCTTGTAATTTGGCCTGAAATGTATTTGCAATTTTATAAAAAAATGTCCCTATATGTCAAGTCAGTGTCCTCATGTTGGTCCTTTTTCATTGATTTTTTTGGGAAAATAAGTGTCCCTATGTCAAATTGTCTGCATCAGGTCAAGGTGTCCAAATGTGGGGGTCTCTCTTCACAGTAAAATATTGTTACAGTAGCAAAGCTGTTGGTACGAGGAAAACATCATCATTGTAACAATAAATGTTTTGTAAAACAATTTGATTAACATACTAATACTATTTTGGGGCAGGAAACTTGAAAAGGGATTTCCTTGTAACCAATAATTCGATTTTTTTTTTAAATGGACGACTTTTTGTCCCTTTTTTTTTAGAGTGAGGGTGTCACTAGAGAAGAATTCCTCACAATCATGCATTTGACATCCATGAAAACTGCTGGAAAGGACTTGCCAATGCTTGTTCCTCACCGTCTGGTGACACCTTGGAGACGGAAACCTTTTGCAAAATTGGCAAAATGTTGGCTCACTGAAAAAGGGGCATCCAGTGAGTAAAAAATTATCAAATTGTTTTTCTTTCATCCATTACCAAACCGACATAATTTCTCATATCCCAGAGTTGCCAACTGCACAACAGAAATTGGCTGGGAATTTTTGCATGGCCAAGAAGAAAAGCTACCGACACTTGCTCAAGGATGCTCTCGGGTTGAAATTCGGGGTCGGGCCGAGTGGGGAGGAATTTGGCACAATATCTGCGCAAAAACCCGGGCCAGTGAAATGTGCCTCTGAAGTGACAGCGTCGGAACTTGGTTCTTCTCGCACTAAATCCTCTTGGAGTGCCTTGTTTGACCCTCGTGAGCGAAGTTTTTAATGTTAGTTTTTAAATCTTCAACGGTTTTAATGTTAGTTAGATGTCGCTCGCTGCCTCATATATTTATACAATAGTCTCTCAAGTAATTCTCAAATTATGCTCACCCAGTTTCTGAATTTTAAAGTTTATATTTACGTAGCACAAATAAAATTAAATTAAATCTAAAAGACATTTTCCTACCTAGAAAACAATTATATATTTTTTGTTTCTGAAATACACAGCAGTTCATTCAATTTAATTCAGCGAGGTCGGGATCAACAAGCAGTCCCAAAAGGATATTCAAATCGACGCCCCATATTGCCATTAATAAACCAGGGTTGCCAGCCAGTAGTATGCTGGACAAATGCGGATGGAAGAGTAATTCCGAATCGGTAATTAGAAAATTTCATTTGGAGATGGAGTGCTTTTTTTATAAATCAGATATTTTTCTCAATTTGAAATCTTTCCAGAGAAAGTTTGTAAATCAAAAGCCTTTCAAGAGGACACGGACTGCTTTGAGTATCACTTGTGCTGGGGATCATCACCAACAGGACAGTGATTTGAAGACTATTTTGAGCTCACAGGCATGTATTTTTTTTTAAGTTGCCATTGTGGTACTAATAATGAAATCATTGCATAATTCTTGCCAAATATTTGTATCATTGCCAACCTTGCCAACAAATTCAAAATTCTCAGCTCAAGAAAACAGGAATTTAACTCAACATTTTCATTAATCAAAGCTAAACCAAATATCAGTTTGCACAAGTAAAACAACTACAGCAAGATGCAGGTTGAGAGTGATTGTTGAGATTGAAAACTGGTTAGTGATACAGGTGAACCTTGATAAGTCAAATTCCTCCCTAAGTTGAATTTCTTTCAAGTCCCTGGCTGAAATCCCTATTAGAATCAATATACATTAAAAACCTCCCTAACTCAAAGTCTTCTTCTCTAAAACCTCTGTAAGTCAAATTTTCTGAGGCCTTCTGGTTACTATTTCCTCTAAATATGAAAGAGAAAATCATTAAAGCAAATAATTTGATGCATCTTGAAAGGAAGTGAAAGACAATTATAGCAAATGACCCAAAGTTCAGCAAGGTTTAAACTCAAGTGCAACTCAGGTGCAAGTTCAGGCCCAGAATATCCTCATTCATAATTTTCCAGCTTTTTTCACTTCTCCTCCCAACAAGTATTTGTTTCCTCAACTGAAAACCTCCAAAAAACAAAACCTCCGTGAGTTAAATTCATTTCCTTGTCCCTAGAAATTTCACTTACAGAGGTTCAATTCTAGTAAGTTATTGCATAATGGGAAATTCGGTGCAATTTCTTGTTATATGGAGGTTTTTAGGTTTGCATTTTTTTCTTTGGTTATAGAACTCCACAAGGAGGAAATATGTGCAAAATCTGTTCCTTACACATTTAATGATGTTCAAAGTTTAATTTTCAAGTAGTTGGTCAAATGTCTGCAGTAAAATTGGGTCCAATGTGTTGGGGACTTGTCACAAGCCTCAAATAATCAAGGCACACAACTGAATACAGTAGGTACAAAATCAAATCTGGTGGAAAACAACCAAATAAGAAGACAAAGTCTGGTGAAGACTGGCAATGTTTTTTCTCCTTCCCATAACATATCAAAAGCTTCTGGTGCCAAGATGTCTTTGACTTGAATTTCTCTGGTCAATCACAGGTCTTTTGCTTCATCCCATCCTTGATCAGAATACTGGATCAAGGATAAAATGAAGAAATTAATAAAAACCCTTTTACATGACAATCTCATCAGTGATTTGTCCATCATTGTTGGAAATGGTTACTCAAAAGGTAATGCTCTTGCTGAGAGTTGGAAGTGTTGAGAATATATTCTACAAATTAAAGATTGAGTCACAATTTCTTTCATGAAAAAAGAATACTTGAATCTTCAATCAGGGATTCTACCAAGAATCCCTAGCCTTGTCCCAGGCTGAATCTGTACTTTATTTCTCAATTTTATTCTTTTGATCTACAGACAAATATTATCTACCCTTTGTGTTTCAATGACCTTGATCAGGAACAAAGCATACCTAAAATGAAAAAATTTAAGTCTTTAAAGCGAAATTATCTTACCTAACTGTGCAGGTTAATTTTGCTCCTGCATGGAAATGTGGGTTATTTGTCAACCTCAATTGTCCACCACATGGAATTGAATGCTACCAAACATGAGAAGAATACTAAGTACATGAAAATCCACAGTCCCTTGATTCAAAATCTACTGCTTCAACTATTGCATGCAGTGTTTTAGTTTATAAATTAAAACACAATAGTGGGGCCCCGAGATTCGTTCACCTTTTCATGTACCTAATTTTTTTTTTCTGAAAACAAATTTGCAGGCATTTCGTTCGAATTCGGGCTTCAGGAAATCCCGAACGCCGCGTGAATTTCTCGGATCATCCGAAACCCTCAGGTACAAGGTCAGAATTCAGAACCCTCTTGAATTTGAAAAATCCGCCTTTCGGTCTTTTGATTCGGATTTTCCAATAGTCAGGAGGCACCAAGGAACCCATTTTATTGTCACAAGCAACGTCATTCGGCAAATTAATGGATCAAAGCAGGAATTATGATCAGCTTGGAGTTGAAAACTGTCACAAGAAGAGCTTCACAATAGGTTAGTTATATAAAG
>CAJPEX010006315.1:0-13065 GCA_905338405.1 Notodromas monacha | reverse complement strand
GCAAATTGGAAACATCTGCCAGGAGAAACAAATCCTGCAGACTTGGCATTGAGAGGATGTGAGGTTGATGACCTCCAGTCCTCATCCTTATGGTGGAATGGCCCTAAGTGGCTTTCTGACAAAACCAAATGGCCAGAACAACCTGTGGCAACAAGAACAACCCTGAGTGCAGGGGGGCTTTCAGCTAATAAGGCCCAGTTCCTACAAGAAAAAGAAACCATCAACCAACTTTTCAGACAAGCCTGCACATGGGGCAAGGTTTCAAACATTATTGCCACTCTCCACCGGATGCAGAAGAAAGCAAAACAACCAAGATCAACTATCCTTGTGGCAAAACGCAAGAAGGGCTTTTCATCAAACCCAAAAATACCACCATTTACGCCAGAGGAACTTGAAATAGCCCATCAGGAAGGCTTACGGATCATGCAAAAATACTATGATCACAAGAAACGGAAACATCTTCAGGCAGGAAGGAAAGTGCCTAATTGACCTGACCTAACATGGGATGCAACGATTCAAATGATCACATCCATCAGTCGCCAATCCTTTGACAAAAATAGTGACTTGCCACAGACAAAGCGGACACTAATCCATCTTCCTGTTCCTAAGAAGAGAAAGACGTATCCTCTACTGAGAGCACTTGTCCATACGCAACACATCATTAACAAACATTCATCTACGGCATTCACCCTGCAACAAATCAGCAAAAACTATTGGCTACAAGGTGGACGCCAAGTTGTTCAAAACACAATTAAGGAGTGCAATTGGTGCAAGAGGTTTAACAACCTGCCTTACTTAACCACCACTGCACCTTTACCAACATATTGCTATACTGGCACTCAAGCTTTCAAAACAGTAGGAATTGATTTTGTTGGACCGTTCAACACTCCAACGGAAAAACGCATTTCTATATGTGTTTTCTCCTGCCCATTGACAAGGGCCATACACCTGGAGGAGGTGGATACATTAACCCTTGAATCATTTATTGAGGCTTATGATACATTTTGCAACATCCGGGACATCAAGCCACAGAATATAATCTCTGACAACGCTGCCACATTCCGTGCAGCATGGCCAAGATTCTTACGCGCAAACCAAGAGGAGATTGTGCATAGATTTACCACCAAGCAAGTCAAGTTGCATTTTAATGCCGCCAGAGCTCCATGGTGGGGGGGGGGGTTTATGAAAGGATGATGGGAATTATCAAAAATTGATTGGCAAGATCTTTTGGGGGTATCCCCTTTACAAACAGGAATACAGTCAGATCAGCGGTGACCTTTGTGGCAAGAGTCATTAACTCAAGACCACTGACCTATGTGCCAATGGACCGGAATGATCCTATTGCCATTACCCCATCTATGTTTCTGAACACACCCCAACCTGATTATACAACTGACCCGGATTTTGACCCATACTGTTATGGACCAAACCCAATTCACTTTACTGAACATACTAACAAGGAAGGACTGACTAAGCTTGCAAAGTTTTGCATTGCTATTGTCAGACAACTGTAGAAATCTTTTTACAATGGCTACGTTACAACGTTACGGAAATTCCCAGCAACAAAGCAAAAATCTGACCAAGCATATTTGGAACCATCAGTTGGGCAAATTGTGTTATTAAAACAGAATGCATTCCACAATGACACGCCAATGGGACGTCTCAAGTGGAAGTTGTGCAAGATATTAAAGGTTCACAGAAGTCCCAGAGACCACCAAATCCAATCAGTGGATGTCCTGACTTCACAAAAATACAACCAAGACGGAATGTCAACTCCGCATATCCTGACAAGTCAGTTGATTGAAAACTTGATTCCCCTGGAAATTGAGGACAAAATGGAAATGGTTACTTCTGAGGAACAATCAACTACAGCAGCAGAGTGAAAGACAATTGTGTCAACTAAGTCCGGTCATATTCAAAACATTCCATACGAATATATAAACAATCACCAAAAACAAAAATGCCGCCAAAAAAAGGAGCACGAGATTCAACGTTATCACCGACAAAAAGATCAATGTCCGCATGTCTATATACATGGACCAGCAGAGGCACTTGGTTAACATTCCTTTACCAAAAAACAAAGGCAACCTGTTTGCAAAAAATCAATGCCTCTCAAATACTGGTCAATTACGAACAACAACGGAACAGCCCACAAACCTCAAGTTCAAAATACCTTCAACCGTGAGATCAACAGTCTCATACAAATTAACAGTTTTGACCAGTTGGATAAGGCACTTCAGCCTCAAATTCGCTTGCCACAACTAAAACGCGCCCATGCAACCCTACAAGCCACAGCCAGTGATCATAGGACATACCAATGATCATTCGTTCATTTTCATCCACAACTTTGACGACGCATCCAATTGGCCATGCGCCTTTCTGCCAAAGAGCTGCAACTCAATCACGAGACGACCAGGTCAATTCCAGAGCAAACGTTTCCTCAAAGTCGCTATACATCAACTCCTTGATTCTGGAAACATGTCAAACAGTCAAAATTAACAATCAAATTTCTACAAACATTTTTTGATTGGCCCTTACTTGTCAAATGGATTCTTGATGATCCCTCTGCCGCTGAAAGCAAACATGACCGTGTGCCACCATTGGACACTGGTATTTGGAATCCTTCCACAAATGCACATGCGGTTCATAAGGTGACTTTCCTGGTGTTGTCGTACCATCCGGGTTCCACACTGGTGCTTGCCCAGGACAAATCAAAACACTGGTTTAGGAATCAGAAGCTGTTATCATCGTGGCGAAACACATTGCCAGGACATGGTTGCAGGCAAACCACAAATATGCCCGGGAATTCAAGTGTCCAAACAATTTCCAGTCTTGTTTGGTAATCTTGGCGTAAGGCGCCAAGAACTCCAGCGGAGTGGGCAAAGCCCACCATCCAGTCACGTCAGCAGAATGACCATGGAGTCGGCCGACCTCCTACCACAGCATCTTGTCCAATAGGCCTTGGAAGAATGATCCAGCACCAAGACGTTGTTCTGTTGTCACCAATCCTTGGTCCACATGCCTCGAAGGGAAAGAAGGCAATCCCGTCTCAGGATGAAGTTGGAAATGTACCTTCTTCCCCAGCACTCTCCAGGGGAAGAAGCCCCCAATGCAAACACAGGGCATTTGAATACCCTGGAAAGGCGGCGGTAATATGCCTTCAAATCATTGAAAAACGCCAGGAAGTTTGAGTATTTGCAGTAGCCGGTCACCATCACCAACTCCTTGATGTTGTTGGTTCCAATCCGAACGCACCATTGCGTAAATTGGAAGTCCTCTGGAAGCTTCAAATCCTCATAAACGCACTTTCGAACATCTTTTGTGCTCCAAAGGTTGTATTTGCTTCCATACACGGCACAGAGACCGCTGGCACCATACTGAAAGCACGGACACACAAATGTTTTTGAAGAAAGCTTACAAACATTGTTTTGCAAACACAAACCTGGTATACGTTGAAATTCACATCTTGGGTGAGATGACTGAAGTCAAAAACAGGAAACACCTGATCCTCCTTATCCCCAACCCGGGTGATGAACGTTTTGTCTGGGCTTCCAACCCTCCATGGACAAATGAGCGAAGTACCAAGAAGGAGAACGCGCACCTTTGAGCGCTCCCGAGCATCATTTTGGATGATTTCCATTGCCTTATTGCCGTACAAAATGTCCTGCACACTGCAACCCGGAGTCGGGAGATGCTGTCCTTTTAACTTCAACCGTCGGACATTGCCCTCAAGAATGCCCATGCGCTCGGCAACGTTGGAAACATAGGGATCCCAATCCTTGGGGTCGAATTCCCACCATCCTGTAGCCCGGCAACCTGTGCATAACATTGAAACAATGTCATTCAAACATTCAAAAAAGTTATGTTTCCAAACACTAACAGAAAGCAGAGAAGACCGCATTGATGTTTTGCGGTGCCTCCATTTGTGTAACGCTTCCCGCATCATCCGAGTCTCCACCAGCAGGCTCAATGTCCATAACCGCCACAGCCCTTACTGAATCACAGGATTGTGATCTTAGCCGATCGCCGACGTCCTTGCACTTCTCCAACGCCGCCTGCAAGGCCTGCACCATCACCTTGTTAGGCATAGGTGGCGTTGATGTTGCTACTGGCCCAGAAAGATCTCAGGTGTCGTACTCCCTTAGCCATAGTTCCTGGAGATTGTCAGCTGCTCCATATGCGACAGACAGCTTTGGTTCGCCTGCCAAGTCAAAGATGCAAACTCAACCTATGGATATATTCATGTTCAAAACATAAAAATGTGTACAAACATTTTCTTTTGGTGTATCTGTTGTGCATACCATTTAGCTCTTTGCGAGCTCTAAACGACGAGAAGAACAACATGCGGCCACTTCCAAATGTTGAACAAAGGCGGCCCTCGTCAATCTGCATACGGGTGTTGAAAGCCTCCTTCAGGCAGTCGTCCGAGGCAGCAATCAGTGCCTCTCCACGCTGAATCCGCTCCTTGTCTGATGCAATTTGACGCTCAACCGCATCACGGTGCTGCTCCAGTTCTGTTGCTGTCTGCTCCAATTTGTCAAACTCCTTCTGCACTCTGTCAATGCGCAGACGATTGATGGCCACACCTTGCTCCAAATGCGACCTTGTCATATCGGTGCATGCCGTCGTTTCCACAACTGGTAGCAGCGTGTTCAGTCGATGCTGTCATCTTATATTATTTGAGAGTACCCTGACTAACATAGAATACTTGCCTTGGTGTACATTCCATGTGACTTGCTTATCCCATTATACTGCGTATAGAAAAGAGTGTATTGCAGTCATGCGCATCCGGTTTACTTTTCCATTGTGCTGGTTCATGACCGGTCATTTACCTCTGTACCGTTAAATCTATAAAAGGATGCCCAAGCATACCTTCAGCATTCATTGTCTGTCGAGAGTCTGTCTAACCAAGCTGCTGCTGAAAATACATTGTTGCACTTATTACAAGAAGACCTTTTCATTTCTAAGAAACCCGGAATACGAGTTAATACTTCTCATCTAAAAGTTGTGAATTGTCAAACTAAGGAATTAAGTAGAATCTTTTGCGCAGAGACGTCAGCACGATTGATTTATCTTTTTATTGTTATGACCATTCGATAACAAATTGGCGCAGTCCAATTCTCTCTTTTACCCCGGGTGCAGGGCCTGCACTCTCAAGGATTTTCTCATCTTTCCGTAAGTCACATGATGTTGTGTTTGGAGATTGGTTGTATATTTTTGATTGTTTGAAAAAATAGGACAACGGGTTCCTGGTTGGTGGGAATACAAACCCAAGGATTTTGAGACGTACGTTGCCAACGTTTGGGAACGGATGAGAATCGCGGAAAATGTGGTTCCAAAATTTCGGGTGTAGCATGTGCCTACACCCGGTACTGCAGTTCAGGACCTGAATTATTACCATGTCCGGCGCCCTCTTTGTGGTGAGAAGAATAAGGGACAGCCTGGAACGGCCCAAATTGGACTTTTCGGAGATTCATTGGTTTGCCCATGGAGGGTAACTGATTACGTCTTCCTGATGCGTGTTGGCGGTGGTGGTGATGACGTCTTTCCGGCATTTGATTTCACACACCTCACCAAAGATTTGCCTCACAACATATACCAGGTATGTATTGCTGGAGGGCTTGAGTGTTTGGAAAGATGCTTGACATCTCTGTTTGAATTTTTTGTTTTGAGTACGGTGTCAGTGGAGTGAGTGCGGTGGCAGGATCAGCATACAACCGCTGGTTGCCTGAGACCATGTTTGATTGAATGTATACTGATCTGAACCTTTGCAAAAGGGAATTTCAGTTTACGCATTTGTGCGTCCGTATTGGCACAAACAATATCAAGTTGTTGTGCTCGGTGACCGGTCCTTGCCGCATCAGCTCATTCTTCTCATTTCATGAAGAGCTGAGGGAATACTTCGCGGAGCTGTCCAGGGTGTTCAAATGCCCTGTGTTTGTTTTTGGGGTGTCATTGGCTGGAATCTGGCGCGGCTCCAAAACAAAGTTCAAGTTGGACAAGAAGAAATTTCCTTGTTTCCCCTTGAGGCGGGCGGACAATGGACTGGTGACTGATGAGCAGAGGTTGGAGGCCGGATCACTGTGTCAGGCCTTATTGGACCGCCTCCTGCGCCGTGACGTGGGAAGTGTCCATGGTCAGAAGTCTGGAGTACCTGGATGGTGGGCCCTACCAATGCCAGTGGGCTACCTTGCGGAGTTTGCAAAGATCTCGTACTCCGATATTAAGAACTTCGGTCATTTGAGTTCCAGGGTTTATCTCTGGTTCACCCGAGACCATGTGCTTGAGATGATTTTTGCGGTGATGATTACGTCAGGGCACAGTGGCATGGAGGTGTTTGTATGCCCTGGTGAAGGACCTGTTTGGCTGGCTGATGGAACTGCGTTGGTTGGCAAATCACTGTCGGAGCCACATGATCACTATGGGCGGACTCAGAAGTATGAGTGCCCAATGGAGGGACATGGAGGCGTGGAATTCTGCCCGACCGGAATTGTTAGAAATCCATTTGCCAAGTACGTGTGTCCTTGTTATTGTTTGGAATGTTTGTAATTGATATGTTTTGATTTTCTGATATTTTCCAGTATTGAAGAACACCTGGACGGCGACTACAAGGAGACTTTTGCACCGGAACTCACTTGGTCTGCTAGGACCAAAGTGGCCGAGCGCGTTGCAAAGGGGTTTACCCCCTATGGCTGTGTTGTGAAACTGAAGCAAACAGGTGAACGAATGATTGTCGCTTGTGGGACTCCATTGTGCGTCTGGCTTGTGGGTGGTCAAGGACGTGTGTTGGTCCCAACAAGAGATTTGGAACCTGAAGTTCCGGAGCTTTGAGAGTAGATCACCAATGGTTGTGAGCTTTTGAAGTCTTTTTGTTGTTTGTACATTGTAGTTCCGAAGTATTAGGTTGATCCGACCAGAAATGAGTTGCCATAATTTTTTGTTTGAAACCGATGGGTATTTGAGTTTTTGGTGATGGTCAATGATGGCCTCATTTGTTTGTAAATATGACGTAACCAAACGGTGATACTGTTTTTGCTCAATATGAGTCTTAATCAAAACAAAGTTATCTCTTTTGCAACAACGGGTATTTGTCCTTTTTTGTTTTTGACGGTGTTTGTACTTTTTTCGATGTTCTGATGATAAACAATGTGCCTTTGTTCAACTTTTGCTTGTTGATTTTTCACTGATTGGATTTGTAGAGCTGTTGTTAACTTCTTCCACATCTTCAATTTCCAGGGGAATTAAATTTTGGATGGATTGGTTTGGTAAGATGTGTGGTGTCGAAGTTCCGTTGACATCGTAGCATCGTGATGTCAATACGTCTACTGAGCGGATCTTGTTGTCTCTAGGACTTTGAGGAACTTTAAGAATCTTGCACATCTTCCATTTAAGACGGTGTCATTATGGAAGGAGCTTTGTTTGAGTAACGCAATTTGCCCTTCTTTGGGTTCAAGATACGTCTTAGTTTTTTGACGATCAATAGGAAATTTCCTCAGGGTTGAAATATACCCATCATAGAAAGATTTCCATAATGTTTGGACAATGGCTATGCGAAATTTCGCTAGCTTTGTTAATCCATCCTTGGTAGTATGTTCTACAAATTGTATGGGATTTGGCCCATAACAATATGGATCAAAGTACGGATCTGCAGTATAGTCCGCTTGGGGGGTGTTGAGAAACATAGATGGTTGCTACAGGATCATTTCTGTCTGTTGGTATGTAGGTCAAAGGCCTAGAGTTAATAACTCTGGCCACAAACGTAATGGCTGATCAAACCGTCATCCTGTTTGTAAATGGTATTCCACCAAATGACCAGGCTAGTCAACTTTTGATGACGCCCATCATTTGTTCACAAAACCCTCCCCACCATGGTGCGCAAGCGGCATTAAAATGCCACTTGGCGCGCTTGGTTGTAAATTCTTGTTCAATTTCCTGTTGGTTAGCCTTTAGGAATCTTGGCCATGCAGCCCGGAAGGTTGTTGCATTGTCAGACACAATGTTCCTGGATTTAACATCCCTTAGGTTGCAGAACGTATCATACGCTCCCATAAATGATTCCAAAGTGAGGATGTCTACCTCTTCCAGGTGAATGGCTTGTGTCAATGGGCATGAGAATACGCAGATTGATATGCATTTCTCTGTCGGTGTATTGAAAGGCCCCACAAAATCAATTCCCCCTGTTTTGAAGGCTTGGACTCCAGTATACCTGTAGGTTGGTAAGGGAGCAGTTGTTGTTAGATAGGGAAGGTTATTAAACCTTTTGCACCAATTGCATTGTTGAATGGTGTCTCTGATAAGCTGACGTTCTCCTTGAAGCCAGTATGTTTTGGCTATCTCTTGTTGAGTGTAGGCTGTAGATGAATGTTTATAAATGATGTGTTGAGTATGAATAAACGCCCTTAGAAGGGGGTATGGTTGTTTGTTTTTGACGGTGTTTGTACTTTTTTCGATGTTCTGATTATAGGGAAGGTTATTAAACCTTTTGCACCAATTGCATTGTCGAATGGTGTCTCTGATAAGCTGACGTCCTCCTTGAAGCCAGTATGTTTTTGCTATTTCTTGTTGAGTATAGGCTGTGGATGAATGTTTGTAAATGATGTGTTGAGTATGAATGAACGCCCTTAGAAGGGGGTATGGTTGTTTGTTTTTAGGGATTGGCAAATGGATGAGAGTTTTCTTGGCCTGTTCAGTGAGGGGTGTTGCCCCTTTGATGTCAAAGGCCTGTCGACTGATGGAAACAATCATCCTTTGTGCAGAATCCCATTTGAGATCAGGCCTGTTCAACAGGGTTTTTCCTGACCGTAATTTCTTCCATTTCTTATGGTCATAATACTGCTGCATTATGCGTATGCCCTCTTGGTGGGCGCATTCCAGTTCCTCTGGAGAAAATGGTTTTATGATAGGCTTTGGGTGAATACCCTTTTTGTTTTTAGATGCCATTGGTTTCTTTTGAGGTTGTTTTGCAGCTGTTTGGAGGCGATGTAAGCCTGCAATAATGTTTGTAACTTTTCCCCAGGTTCTGGCATTCTTGAATAGGGAATGGATGGTTTCTTTCTCATGGAGAAACTCCATTTTGGCCTTAGAAGGCCCCCCTGCAACTGTGGCTGTCACTGTTGTTATTGGTTGTGCAGGCCACTTGTTCTTGGTTGGGAGCCATGTTGTAGGGAATGGATGGTTTCTTTCTCATGGAGAAACTCCAATTTGGCCTTAGAAGGCCCCCCTGCAACTGTGGCTGTCACGGTTGTTATTGGTTGTGCAGGCCACTTGTTCTTGGTTGGGAGCCAGGTTGGGCCATTCCACCATAGCTTTGAAGCGCGGAGAGTTTCTATGTCACATCCGCGTGATGCCAGGTCTGCCGGATTGGCTTCTCCTGGAACATGTCTCCAGTTTTCTGGGACAGAGATTTCCAAGATTTTTTGGACCCGTGTTGTTACGTATTTGGTTGGTTTTGTTTCCTGTTTATTGATCCAGTTGAGAGTTACGGCAGAGTCGGTCCAAAAATGAACTGTATGTATATCCAGATTGATTGCATGTTTTAAAATAGTCAGCATGCGTGCTGCTAAACAAGCTGCAGAGAGTTCCAAGCGATTGATTCGCGTTGACTCTGTTTGCTTTTTAGGCTTCTCCCGTTGTTTCTTGGGAACCAGTTTAGACTTTGCCCAAATGAGCGTTGTCACTGGTTTAATTTGCCGTGTTTGAAAATAGATGACTGCTCCAAGGGCTCTCTTACTAGCGTCTGAGAATATATGGATGTCCCCAGGTTCATCTGGAGTAGAAGTTGCAAGACGTGACATGCAGAGGTCAACGCAAGCCAATGCTTGCTTTGCAACGTCTTTCCATTCTTGATATTCCTTCTCACTTAGACGGGTGTCCCAAGAGACATTCGGATGGGCATCATGAAAATTTTGACGCAGGATTTTGATAGACGTTGTGAACGGAGTTAACATTCCCAGAATGTCAAAAAGGCGTGCCTCAAACCCGGTGATGTGTCTCAGGGTGAGGTGTTTGCGATCCAGNGGGTGAGGTGTTTGCGATCCAGGAATGATTGTAAAGATAATGGTGATGTTAGGATAAGATCTGTTGTAGGATCATAGTTGACGCCCAAAACCTTGTATGCTGGAGGGGGTGTACCCTCCTCCCTTTGGAGTGGTGCAACTCTGATTTTTGTGAGTTCAAATGCTCCTGTGGCTAATGCTGCAGTTGTGCTAGCCATTTTTGTTTGGATTTCTTGAGAGGTTTCTCCAAAGATGACAATGTCATCAACGTATGTATTGTTCGTAAGATCTTCTCGTTCTTTGGTTGTCAAAATCTTTGCCTTGACTGCTTGGAGATAGAGGTAACGCACGGCTGCATTCAAAATGAATGGTGCGCAGTTAATACCCCATGGTAGACGGAGAAAGCGATAGAATTTGGGTACATATTGTCCATCAGGTTGACGTTCAGGCCATCGAATAAGAAGAACCCATTGGTCTTCTGGTGCTAACTGCACTTGGATGAAAGCCTTTTGTATGTCCCCAACTCCAAAATGTTTACTAAATCTCCATCTCAGCAATATGTTTGTAATTTCTGGTAGTAAATTTGGTCCTTGTATAAAGAGCTGATTGCATGAGTAGCAATTCTTGTCACTGGCATTTCCTGCCATGACCACACGTAGGGGCGTGGATGCACTTTCTGGTCGTGCTAGCGGTACTACACCTTCGAGACACATCCGTCAAGGTACCAACAAGTAAAGACGGTTCCAACACCTATGTTACTGAGGTAGGAACTAGGTAACTCGTTTCATATCTTTGTAGGCATCAGCAAGTTTACCGCCTTTCTCCAAGAGGCGTATAACTGATTTGCTTCGGATTGCGGCCATGTTTGAATTTGGTTGGCGATGTTTTGGATATAGATAGGATTTAAGGATGAGGGAAGCAACTACTCGCCCTTCCTTACTGATTGTAATTAGTTGCAAATATTGTTTGTATTGATCCGTTTCATACGGAGTTTCTTCATCTGCATCTCCCAGGATATTGATTTGATCCTGTTTGAGGAAGTCAATTGTTAGGTTGGTGAGTTCCTCATCTCAATATTTTGTAGGTTATCCAAAAACCACATGAGAAGATGGTCTTCCGGTTAAAGGTGGATGAGGACTATCCCAATGTCCCCGTGCAACCAATCCAAATTCTGATGGCACAACACTAAATGTGGAGTGAGACCAGTATGGATCTTGGTTGTGTTTGTATATTGATTCCAGGTCTTTTCCCCCCAGCACAATATCAAATGTTATCCTTGTGCTTGTGAGGAGGCGTGGATCAGCTAAGGAATGCTTGAAGTCCTTAAGTTGGAAAAGCGTATGAGGGTTGGTAGCCCCCCAGGATTCCTGCAATGGCACAACAACTGCTGTTGTTTCCATGTTGAATTTTGTATTGTTTCTATTTTGTAAATGCAGCTTTGCTGATGTTGTGGATTGTAGACGAGCGTTGCCAATGCCCGCAATTGTATGAGGTACAGCTGTTTGTACAGTAGGTAGCTGAAGACTATCAACAAGGGCCTGTGTGATCAAGGTTAATTGTGACCCTGTATCGAGTAACACATGGACCTCGACGTTTTTTGGTTGTAATTTAACTGTTGCTGTTTCCAGAAGAGAATATGCAACCAAACTTGTTGCCGCATTCACCCTTACTAGTCACGCCGGGTTTGCGACGGCTGCTGGTGCTGCAACCGATGGTGCCGGCAGCGCCGATACTGGTGGTGGTAGTGGTAGACGATCTGATATGGCCTGTAGGATTGCTGTGAAGCCTCTAGGCCTCTAGGGTTCTTGTTAGGCGATCAATCGAGTTGTTGAGCGCCACCGTTGTGAGAGCTACCGGGGTTGCGGTTGCGACCATTCTGGTTGCTGTTGTTTGGTGTATTGTTGTTGTTTCTGCCATTGTTGCGTCCATTGTTGTTTTGGTTTCGGTTGTTTCCAAAATTGTTTGCATTTCTGTTGTTATTAAACTGGGTTGAGCTCCAAAATGACTTGTTGTTCCAAAAACAAGATCCCTGATATCCAGTATTGCTCTGAGATCCGTTGTTGTTCTGGGATCTGCTGTTGCCCTGGTATCCGCTATTATTTCCGCCATTGTTTTGAGATTCGTAGCATAAGGAAGAATGATGAGGCAGATTGCAATGTTGACATCTTCTAGTACTGTTACACTCGGAACTTCCATGGATGGAACCAAGGCAGTTGTAGCACAAACGTTTCTTGCGGACTACTTGAATCCGTTCCGGAATGCTTAATTTGCATTGGAACGCGTTGTGTCCCTGTTGACAGAATGGACATTTCCATTTGCGTTCGGAATTGTTGCTTGTTCCAGAGCCTTTATAGCTCGAGATTTTTTGAGATTGTTTCAGGGACTGATCTCCCCTGTCCAATTTGTCTGGCGTTGATGAGCGGCTTTGGTCTTTTTTGGATTTCCTGTCCTGTTTTGAGTGACGATCCGATTTTCTGGAGTCTTTATACGACTCAACCTACGAGGGCTTTTGGATGCCTCCCGTTTTTGCTTTCTGGGGCTCGACTCCTTTTCTTTCTCCTCCGAGTTGGATTTCTTTTCAGACTCTTCTTTTTTGGCTGGTTTGGAGGATGATCCAGTGAGGAATGTAAGTGCTGTAGGAGACACTTTGTCCTCCTGAGCTTCTGATCGTATAAATTTGCGAATCCATTGATAGCGGTTTGCTGGGGTGCTTTCCCAGGTTGCGGATTCCGATGCGCGATGAGGAGGATTTAATTCCAGCTCATGCAAAACGCAGTTTAGAAGTTTGCTTTTCCGCAGATGTCACTTAATTGTAGGCCACAATTGAATGTGTACCTGTGGCATGTTTGATCGTAAATTGTGGAGTTGGGTGGTGACATCTACCACCTTCTCCATGTACTTTGCCATGTCATCTGCTGATGTCCCATCTGGTTTTAATTTTTCAAACAAGCCACAATAAGCTTAGATTTTTGCAAGGTTAATGAGAATTACATATAGAGAACAGTCCAACACAATATTACACAGACACATGCATGTCACTCAGGGATGGACAGCTGCCAGAATCCAGGCT